>CATQFL010000224.1:65000-66451 GCA_956483635.1 Panzeria rudis
GGTTATTATCTATACTCTCTGTTTTTTGAATCCATCACAAAATATTTTAAATATTTTTAGTTTTGGCCTTACTATTTTTCTTGAAATTGTATGTTTTATGCATATGGCAACAATATGGGTTGACAAATGGGATAGATTGGCGCCTAAAAGTACCATTTTAAATGTAATTAAAAGTAACACAATAGTCGAAATAAAAATCAAAACACAACTGATAAAAACTGAGACAACTGCTTTGATGAAGTTGTATTCCATGATATGAATTTGACAACTACGACTCAACTATCAATTTAGTTGTGAATCATAATAGGGGCCTATGAGAGCGGAAGACAGTAAAACAAAAAGGCAACGAAACATTTTGAGTTAGTGTTGTAGATGTAAACAAGCTTTAACAACGAATGAACTATTGTAATTTTTAGATTTTGCATGTAGTAATGTATTTTATTAAAAAATTTTGCAAAATTTATTAAACGGTTTTATTAGCTTATTGTTTGTGTCATAGTTGTGTGGTGTTTCGGTAGAATATGGTAATTCAAAATTTAACGCCTTCCTGTTAACCGATTGATCTGAAATTTGGTAAGCGCCTTTACTTTTGTTGACAATACAATACGGTGCTTATAAAAGTGGGCTGCGCCAAGCCCTCACTAAGTAATATTTAGTTTTACCCTCTTTATTTCGACCGATTGATCTCAAATTTGGTAGACATTTTTAATGCAATTTTTATTTTCAAAGTATAATAGCCTACACCAATTAACACTGATATTAAAAACAATAAAAATTAAAGGGTTTTCTACCAGTTAATGTAATTTAGACAATTTGCTATATCTTGGAAGTCGCAAGAGGCAAACTCTTGAAAATTAAAAAAACGCTAAACCTAAAAATTCCAAACAAAAAAAATATCAAAACGAAAAATTGGCAAAATGAAAAAAACGCTTAAAGGAAAAAGCACCAAAATTAAACAAAAAACGCTAAAACACACATATATATATATATATATATATATATATATATATATATATATATATATATATATATATATATATATATATATATATATATATATATATATATATATATATATATATATATATATATATATATATATATATATATATATATATATATATATATATATATATATATATATATATATATATATATATATATATATATATATATATATTGCTAATTGTAAATAATAAGTTTGTGTTTTTAAAATCAAACCATTTATTCAGGTACTTTAAGGCTTTACCAATAAGTAATATAAAATTTGTATTAATTTCGCTAGTCAGTTCCGGTAAAGACAACAGTTTAATTATTTTGGCTGAATGGCGTTTAACTACAAGCCCCGAGGTCTTAAGTTTAAGACTAGTTTCAGGCAAGCCACACAGAAAAAATTATGATAGCTTTTTTTTAAACAAACATGTTTTTGAAACTGATTTTAAGTCTTTATT
>CATQFL010000225.1:0-51000 GCA_956483635.1 Panzeria rudis
TACCAATAAAAAGGAAAACTTGCAAAAGAATCAACAATTGAAATTACTAAAACTAATACAAACACATCTTGAGAGGGAGACAGATGTCATGCTCCAGTCGCCTGAACCCTACCATGGTCTCCATTATCCTCAACGTCGATCACCACTCACACCACACCTACCTTACTTCAACAACCCAACTGAATTACTTAGAAAGCCAGTCTTTTCGTTTAAATCAGCTCAGTACATAATTTATTAATATTAAAACTTAATCCTAACAAAGTTAATTTACCTATTCTTATGCTACTTAAAATTATCGTATTTTATCTTTTTATTAGTTTTTTTTCCTATTAGTTCTTTTTTTCGGTATTTAAAATTTAAAATCTGACATGACTTAATTTATAAACGAATCCTGTTTTCAGGTATTATTACTTTTAATTAAAAAAATGCTTACTGGGTATTTTCCTTAAAATTCCTTATTATAAATTCTAAAGCCTACAGTACACGGAATGTATAAAGCCACATGCGTATGTGGGTCTGACGTCACGAGAATTTTCAGCATATTGGTTGCATTTTTTATACAAGTAGTAGTGGCTACATGCTGTAAAATTTTGATAGTACACGGCATGTATTTTTGTCCCAAAATTCAAATGTAACATATGTGGCCGAAGCGGACACCTTTGCAGAAGCAATACATGTGTAAAAATCTGAATGGTTACATGTATGTTACTAGTACACGGCATGCAGCAGATGGACGCGTTTTACATATTATCATGTGCGAAAACCATATCTTTATGAGGATTTCTAGTACACGGCATTTGTATTCTCCTATTGGAGTTGTAAACAATAATTTTTCTTTTTTATTAAAAACTTATTGAAATGTCGAAGAGGAAGTGGGCTGCTATTGCTATTTTGGCTACGGATATTTTAAATGAAGAAGGAGACGACGAACATCACAAACACGAAAAAAACAGGGATTGCGTAGGACATGGACGAGAAACTGTTTAAAAAAAGCGCGATACGGAAGGGTATTGTGCAAAATTAATGTATGAATTGCGTGCTGAAGATATGGACAACGTATATTTGTTAAATATACACTTTTAAAATGTTTCCGGGAACGGTACTACTTGGAAAAGGTTCTTTAAATGAACTTTTTTGGAAAAGGCTGACGGTTCTCGATATAGAAACCTGTGGCGCATAATGTGCCGATGAAATATAATTTAATGGATATAAAAGTGGGCTGTGCCACGCCCATACGAACGAAATATCATATCTTGAAAGCTATAGAAGTCAGAGTATTCAAATTTGGTATGGACTATTTCGAGAGCAAGATATGAAGTATTGAAAATATTGGTAGAATAGAATCGGGGGAAGGAGCACTCCCCACATAAAGTAATTAATTATGATCTTATATCTTGAAAGCTATAATAGCAAGAGTCTTCAAATTTGGTATGACTTAATTGGAAAACAAGACACGGCGAGGTAGTTGCGAGGAAAGGGTACTCCCCATACAAAATAAATAGCAATTGCGTTATATCTGGAAAGCTAAGAAAGTAAAAGCCTTTAAATTTGGTGTGGATTGATTTGCAGACAAGACACTTTCGTAGGTAAAAAACTGGCGGGGAAGCTACGAGGAAATGGATGTTCCCCACACAAAGGATTTTTTGATCTGTTATGATCGCCTAACTGCGAAACCAGACGAAATTGAAAATTCTATGAGTAGATAGTTTTCTAGATTTTTTTAATTTGAGATATTTGAGGAGTCTGCTCTACCGATTTTATCGTGGGTTGCGAACAAACTATTTAGTTTTGTAGAAAAATAAATCTAAAAAAACTTAATTAGTTATATACTCAAATGTTGCGGATTTATTCAGACCGCAATGATAAACATTATTCGTTCTTTGTGGAAAATTCATTTTTCTTATGTTTATAAAAAATAAAAATTATCATATTTATTACTGCATCATGAAGATAACTATAATTCAATTGAATAATGCTATATTATCAATGGATTAATGTAGTTACGTTGTAACAGGTAATAAAGATATTTGTGTTTATTGAATGCAACACAAAATCATTTTGTTGTATAGGCTTTAGTAAAACGTGTTTATTTCTCTGTAAAAACCACACAAAAGGTGACTTGTGAAAAATAGAGTATTCTATTTAACAGGCATGTAAACCAAGCTTGACAGGAGCCCGTATTTAAATAAACTAAGTATAGTATAATAAACATAAGATATTCTAAAAATCGAGGCTTTTGATTATAAATACTTTTGGCATCGTATTGCGACTAAAAATTAGGAAAATAAATTATAGTTTAAAAAAATTTAAAAACTCGCTTTAATAACAAACGGAACTAAAGAATAGAAAATAATTTGTAAGTATGAAGAGTCTGTGTTCTAGAAAACCCAATAATCAATTATGACTAATTAATTTTTAATACGAGTAAGATTAAAATAAAAATTAAGTTATATATTAACAAAATAATTCACTGATAGTAAAAAAGAGTGGGGGCAATTTTCTATATACTGTAACATTTAACATAAAGCGCCCCACGATTTTTTACTATGAGTGAATTATTTTGTTAATACATAACTTAATTTTTATTTTAATCGTATTAAAAATTAATAAGTCATAATCGATTATTGGGATTGCTGAAACTTTTCATACTTACAGTTTATTTTCTATTTTTTAGTTCCTTTTGATATTAAAGCGTGCTTAAGTTTTTTTAAACTATCATTTTTATATTAAATTTGAAAGTTCTCAATTTGTAAAAAATTCCAATTTAATATAAAAAGCAGAAACGCCGCGTTTTAAAAACGCTCGTGTGGCCTCAGTCTAAATTACAACTTTTATCAATTATACTACTAATAATAAATTTTATAAAAGCCTCTTTCCAGATTTAATTCGTGAGTTTTTACTAACTGCATTGAAACCTCTAATAATAAATATGCATAAACATATACACAATACAACCAAACGAAAAAATTCCTACAAAATTTGCTAGGAAACACCCAACTGGCAACGCTTTCAATGGGTACATACGGTTAGAACATGTTCTGACAAAAATTCTTGGTGCTACATATTTGTGACAGCTACATGCGCATTTAAAAAATATTGCACGTGCCACAATTCACATGTAACAAGGTAGTGCACGGCATGTGAAAAATACCCATAGGCGTATGCGTATTGATAGCTACATGTGGTACACATACGAATGTTTACTTCATGAGCGTGTCCCAAAAAGTGGAAGTACACGGCATGTAGCAAATGTAGCTTCATGATGACGTCAAAATTACGTCAGAGCCACATGCGCATGTGGATTTTTACATTCCGTGTACTGTAGGCTTAACAATTAGTGACTAAACTAAAACAACACTACTACATAAAACACTTAGGCCCAAATTCACAGTCATTAGTTAGCTAATGACAATAGTTTAGCCTGTGATATTTTATTCACAATTCTTTGTTTACGATTACTTAAACCGTCAAATGTCATTGGTTAACAATTAGTTAGAGACCAACCTAAATTACGACGCAAAGCGTTGTCTGGCTGTCAAAATTTCTCATGCCCATACAAAATGTATGAAACTAACCGAAATAACGCGGCGTCAACGCTTTGCAATTGGAAAATCCAATTTTGACAGCGCGTAAAATTGGCTGCAAAAGTAGTGTTGTTTATATTGTTAATGCTCACACATATACTTACAGTAATGTAAATGTAGCTACTTTCAGGTCAATAAAGCGTCTTCATCTCTATTTCTTATTTCTATTTAGAGTTTTTTATTAATCAAAGTGAGTAAACATTACTGTTTCTGGCACAACGTTAACGCTCTAATTTAGGTTACCCATGTCAGCGTAAAAGCTAAGCGTTAAATTACGTTGCGCTTTGCGTCGTAATTTAGGTTGGTCTGTTAGATGCTTTGGAACATGATGCAATAAGTATGCAGGTGGCAGCATAACGTCAGCTCCATTAGCTTCGTGTGCTTAAAAATTTTTTAATTGCCGCCTTAAGATGTGTAATATTCTTTATTTCTTTATTTTTGCTTGTGCATTTATATTTGATAGGGCTACCATTCTTTATCCATATTAAAAATTTTAGTTAAACAATACACTGTAAATATGAAGTTTTAGTTAAACAATAGATACCATTTTAGTTTACTAATAATTACCTAATGACTGTGAATTTGGGCCTTAAATATAAAAAAACAAGACTTATATCTGTTAAAAAAATTCGCCTAAAATTTGGCAGTAACTTATTTTGTTTGTTTTTATTTTGGTTCGTTTGGTACATGCCCAAACTTAATTTAGTTTCCTGTTTATAATTATTTCCTCATCTATCAAATCTGTTCCAAATCAATCTTTTGCTACCGTCTACAGACTGACCCAATATTACTACCTGCCTAAGAGAGCTCTCTTAAACGGTTGGTTTCTTACAGTACACGGTGGCCACTTGACACGGTACGAATCACTGTAGATGAGCAAGAAAATATTCATAAACGGCTATTTCATTTTTAGGTATTTTTTCCTCTTTTTTTTAATTTATCGCAAATAACGTAATAGGCATTTTCCACTTACCAACATCTAACATCTACCATCAATTTGCGAATTTCTCCATAAGAATTATACAGGGCTGAACGGCCAACATATTTCAACATCATTATAAAATGTTCATATCTCAATTTGTTCCACCCACCATCATTCGATAAATTTAGTGTCATCACTAAAAAAAGCGGCATAATAAGTGTAAGGCAGCGTTACGTCTGCTACTTATTTTTTGCTCTGGTAGTTTTGTATATAATTACGTCAAACACGTGTATTTTTTTGACAAGCATAGGCCCCTATTATGATTCACAACTCAACTGGGTTGAGTTGTCAATGCTACGACCCAACTCAACCATTTTTTGTATTATGATTGACAACTAATTTTAGTTGTCTTCGAAAAAATGTTCGAAAAAAGGTTCTAATCTATACTCTCTGTTTTTTAAAACCATAGTAGCCATCACAAAATATATTAAATATTTTTAGTTTTGGTCTTACTATTTCTTCTTGAGATTTTATGTTTTATGGATATGGCAACAATATGGGTTGACAAATGGGATAGATTGACGCTTAAAGTACCATTTTAAAGGTAATTAAAAGTAACACAATAGTCGAAATAAAAACCAATACACAACTGATAAAAAACTGAGACAACTGCTTTTATGAAGTTGTATTCCATGATATGAATTTGACAACTACGACTCAACTATCAATTTAGGGGTGAATCATAATACGGGCCATAATCTAGTTTTTGTTGTATTTGTTGCCCTCATATGGCTACCTGTACATTAGCGCAAGTTGATGGTAGATGTTAGATGTTGGTAAGTGGAAAAAGCCTATAAGTTGTTTTATATTAGTCTTCCTTTTTTAATGGTTATTTTCACTAACACTATTTTTGAGTAACATTAAACTAACACATAACCTGACTCAAACAACACTTATAAGAACAACAAAAAGTTAATTAGTCTATATTATTAAAATTTAAATTAACCTATATGAGCTGCTAATCTGTAGTTTTCTCCTTTTGTCTATATGTATTTATTTTTATAGTACTATGGAACACGCAATGTTTTCTTTAGGAAACTTTATATATTTATATTTCCTAGGCCAACAGGAAACTGCCTATAATTATTATTTATTTGATTTAATAAGGCTACCTGGTATAGAACTTCTTCTAGTTTTCTCGGTGGACTCTTGGATGGTTTTCTTCTGCCTGCTCCCTTGACAGCTTGGGATTATAACTCAGGTTCGTTTTAAAAATTAGATTCTGTACCCTATTTAAATCGCCCTTATAACTTTCTTATTTTCGCACGAAGAAATTTTATGAATTTAGTTTACCTTATTGCGATAACATCAATGTTTAAATTTCCTTTTGCTGATTGGACAATCCTCTCAGAATTTTGCGGACTTAGGACATTTGTCGTCTGGCCTTTATATGAATCAGATTTCCTGGCTTTTTCTGATTTTGTTGAATTAGCACTTTGTTTTTTTTAACATATATGTCTGATCACAATCAAAGTTGCTTATTTTTATTATTCAAAGTCGTTAAAGTTAGGTCCCTATTATGATTCACAACTTAACTAGGTTGAGCTGTCAATGCTACGACCCAACTCAACCATTTTTTTGTATTATGATGGACAACTAATTTTAGTTGTCTTCGAAAAAAGGTTCTTACCTATAATCTCTGTTTTTTGAAACCATAGTTAGTCATCACAAAATATTTTTAATATTTTTAGTCTTGGCCTTACTATTTTTTCTTGAGATTTTATGTTTTATGGATATGGCAACAATATGGGTTGACAAATGAGATAGATTGGCGCCTAAAAGTACCATTTTAAAAGTAACACAATAGTCGAAAAAAATCAAAGCGCAACTGATAAAAAACTGAGACAACTGCTTTGATAAAGTTCTATTCCATGATATGAATTTGACAACTACGAATCAACTATAAATTTAGTTGTGAATCATAATAGGGGCCTTAATTTCATTAAGCACAACACTCCTTTACATACCCGAAACAAGCAATTTTTATAATTTGGCGGCAGTGGAGAAAACAAGCAAAATCATAATAAAATATCATCATCGTCATATTCAATTCATCAGGTTTTCAAGGTTAAATTAGCGGAATTAAAGAATCATTATCATCGCTACTTAAAACTTCATCATCGTGACTTATTGGAAACTTCATCATCGTAAAGTATTGGAAACTTCATCATCGAATCACTTAGCCGCCGCCGATTACTGCGGCTTATATCGGCTAGCGGCTAAGCCGATTTTTTATAATAAAAAGTTGGTATTTACTAACATGCGCATTTAAAAATATATAATTTGGTTTTGAAACATATGAAAAAAATTTCCTATGAAAATTATTTTTATAAATAAGGCAGTGAATCGTCTAGAAACGCAAGTTTATTTATAATTGGGCCGAGTATACCTGTTGTAAATATGCCTTGTATGTAAGTAAGCAAGAAATACTCTGTTAGCCGACCGTTAGCCGATAAATTTGGGTAGCCGCCGCTGGCGAAAATTTTTCGGCTCTTAGCCGGCTAATAGCCGCCGCCGACTATATTTGTTCTTAGCCGCCGCCGATCACCATTTTACATCGGCTTCGCCCTCTGACTGCAATCAATTGAGTTTAATACACACACATCGACTTACTAATGCTGACTTTAGACGACATGTATTTTACATCTGACTAGTCAAATTTCGCACTGCAAAAGTGATACATGCCGTGTGAAACATATAAAACATTGTCAGATGACATTTACAGAAGCAAAGTCAGATGAAAAAATTTCAATTAGAGCGTGTTCTATTTTCATCTGACAAGGCATCTGACATCAGCTGTATTAAATTATCAAAAGTGTGGTTTGGCTGAAAAAACATTAAAAAGCAAAGAGCGCTTTATATATTTACGAAAATTGTGCAAAAACTAAGCTGTTGTGAACACTCAGAGGTTATGTCAGATGTAAGTGCACATCTACATGTAAAAGCAAATATTATAAACCGTCTGTAAATTGACAATTTTGACAAACATGCGAAGTTACATATGTCTCACACACCTAACAAGCCATATGTAAAAAACATGTCGTCTATAGTCAGCATTATTTAACATCCCACGTAATGCTGACTTTAGACGACATGTTTTTTACATATGGCTTGTTAGGTGTGTGAGACATATGTAACTTCGCATGTTTGTTAAAATTGTCAATTTACAGACGGTTTATAATATTTGCTTTCACACGTACATGTGCAATTACATCTGACATAACCTCTGAGTGTTCACAACAGCTGAGTTTTTGCGCTCTTTGCTTTTTAATGTTTTTTCAGCCAAACCACACTTTTGATCATTTAATACAGCTGATGTCAGATGGGTTGTCAGATGAAAATAGAACACGCTCTAATTGAAAATTTTTCATCTGACTTTGCTTGTGTAAGTGTCATCTGACAATGTTACACATGTTTCACACGGCATGTGTCACTTTTGCCGTGGGAGATTTGACAAGTTAGATTTAAAATACATGTCGTCTAAAGTCAGCATAAGTAAGAGAAGTACTTGTACCAAGGTACATTAAACAGGTATCACTACAAGATCAGCTGTTCTATTAAATTTGAGAATGTGTCCGTTACACAGACAATAGATTTTGACACATTTCTCGTCTTTTTCTATCAGCAACGGGTATGTGTTAGTAACTTTGGGGAGCTTATGAATGTATGCGACATACAGACAATAGATTTGACAAATTTCTGGTATGTTTCTACCAACAAATACGTGTGTTTTTTGGTGTTGTATTTGTTGTCGTCGTGGTGGCACCTGTATTATTGTATCATGACTTGTACTTATTTCGATGCTCATCGTTTTGTTATAAGATTTTCTCATCACTAGCAATACTCTTAACATACACACATACATTGCCAGCTTGTCATCAGTGTTGAGCTACGTACCACGTAGACCTTTTCGTTTGCTTAGTGCTCCATTTGAAAATTAGTACTACATATTTGTATTTAATTTAAGTGCATTCGTATTTCAACTATGAAGAGTGGGGATACAGAAAGTACCGACACTAAACCAGCTAATAATGATTTAACGTCATTAAAACAACAACGTAGTACAATGAAGGGAGCAATTAAGGCACTAAAATCTAATGTTGAAAAAATGGAACATCTTCTGATTACACGATTATCAAGTGTCGACTTCAAATGCTTGAGTCGTATTTTACTCAAATCAGCCATATTCAAACATAAATAGAACGTCTGGATGCATCAGATGTATCACGTACTGAGTTAGAAGAACTTTTCATACAGACTAAAGCTTATATGGTAGATTTATTATCTAAAAAACGTCGATCTAGTGAGGTTGACTTAAGCGATTTGAATAATACCAGCACGTCTTTTTCACATCAAAATGGATTACCTCAATGGAAACTGCCGAAATTTGATGGGAAATATTCGGAGTATTCACGTTTCATCAGCACATTTAATACTTTGGTACATGAACAGCCGTGCATTCCAACCATCGAGAAATTTAATTACCTTTTAAAGTGCCTTAGTGGCCCAGCTCTTGCTGTAGTCGAAGCCTTCCAAGTTACAGACGCGAATTATAAGAATGCATTAAGCAAATTGAAAGAAAGATATGACAACAAAACTTAAATTTTTCTCGACAATATAAAATCATTATTTGCTATTCCACCTATCACCAAATATAATGCTACAGGTTTGCGTTCAATTTTAGACACTTTGTCTGCTCTACGCAGTTCATGGGACGAAGTTTATTCGATTTTGAGTCGTAGATGTCAGTTCCTTGAAAGCCGTACCTTTGAAGGCGAATCATTTCATAATCATGATCAAAAGACAGCATGTAGAGTAAAACGTTCGGGTTCGTCCTTTATCACTTCGAGTATCTTATGCGAATATTGTAAAAGTCAGGAGCATTGTATTAGCAATTGCCCTTCATATCTATCGTCAGCTATTCCTAGTCGATTTGAATTTGAAAAATCTGCAAATGTATGCATCAACTGCCTTAGAAAAGAACACATTGTATCGAAATGTCAATCGAAATCGCGTTGCCGCAACTGTCGTATTTCGCACCATACATCTCTTCACAATCAAAGCTCTCAACAATCGAATGAAACTCAACATACTTCACAGTCATCGTATCAACATCATTCGTTATCGAATTCATCGTCGTTCAAACCATCTTCCCCCTCGTTTATGCCACAGGGCAGACGTAACTCGAACTCATCGTCAATGCAAATTTCATCGCCATCATTTTCGCATCAGAAAAATCAATCGACGTAAATTTGACAAATAATTCAGCTGCTATTCATTTAACAACACAGCCGGCAGCAATTGTGTTTATCAAGGACAGCTTTGGTAGTTTACAACATGTGAGAGCTTTTTTGGATTCTTGCTAAGAAATAAATTTAATCACTCAACAAACTCAGTTCGCAACTTACTCTCGAAGTAGAAACAAGCATTAATTTGCCGTCGGTGAACAAAATAAACAATATAAAAATATACATATATATTTAAAAAAAAACAAATATTCGCAACAACAAAGTATTAACAAACACCGTTTTGTTAATATTTTACGTACCTATACATTTTTTCATTTCTTTTTGTAAAGTAAATTATAAGCAAGTAGGCGCACAAACAACAAATATATTTGGTGTTCGTACCAAATGAGTACGAATACAACAACAAACAACAGAAATGCCTACGTTACTGTTGTGGCTGCAGAATATGATAACCCAGTAAACAAAAATTTACACTTGCGTACACGGGTACGCTCAAATTCAATGTCTATGACGGACCATAATATAAAAGTACTTTTTTTGATACCAGCTTCACAGCAAAGCACAAGTGCCAACAATATGAGCCAACATCAAGCTGAAAAAGAAAAAACGACAGAAAGTGTCCCCTAGAAACTGATTCAGAAAATCCAAAAATCCAAGTGGGTATTGATCGTTATTTTAAAGTGGTAAATAATAAAAAAAGACAAAGAAGTCCAAGATCGAAAAACCTCGCTCCATTGGCGAAAATGGCCAAAGGTGGTAAATCTGATGCGGCGCTCTCTGAAAACCGGGTTTCGCTTCTACAAAACGACGAAGACGAAATCACCATTGTCAGGTCAAGCAAGCCGCCCCCAATATACTTAAGAGAGAAAAACTCAAATGAGCTAATTAAAAGGCTAGTACAATTAATCGGTGAAGAGGCGTTTTACGTGATCCCGATAAAACGCGGTGCGATTAATGAAACAAAAATTCAAGTAAATGAAGAAAATCAGTAGTTTCGGAGTGTGAAACACAAAATAAAAATTTTTACACCTACCAATTGAAAAGTGCAAAAGGCCTCCAGGTAGTGATAAAAGGCATCGATTCATACGTGGATCCAGAAGAGGTAAAAGCGGGTCTACTAAATAATTATTTTAAAGTAAAAAATGTTACTAACATTAAAAATAGAGAGCGAGTTCCCCAACCACTATTTCGTGTGGAAATCGAACCAGGTGATATGAAATTAAAAAAGAATGAAGTACACACCATTTACAGCTAAAGATATTTGCTGCACCGACGAGTTACCGTAGAGGAACCACACAAGCGAGCAGGGCCCATTCAATGTCTAAATTGCCAAGAATATGGCCACACCAAAATATATTGCAAGTTGCTCACCGTTTGTGTCGTCTGTGGTGAACTACACAGCACTGCCAATTGTGATAAGCAAAAAGATGATTCCAAAATGAAAAAGTGTAGCAATGCCATCAAAATCACACTGCAAACTACAGGGGCTGCCCTGTCTATGTACATGTTAAGCAGTCTTTGTCTAACAGACTTAATCACACCTATGCTCAACCTAATACTTTCGACAATACAAACTATCCCCAGTTGTTCCAACCAGCTACCAGCCGGCCTTCATACGCCAACATTTTTAAGGCTAACCAGCCCATAGCGCAAAACATACCAAACAGCCAGTTCGCTAATGCTTTGAAGTCTAACCAGCCAACAGCTCAAAAACGGCCTCTTGCCAACGAAAACAGTGGTTTCAATTTTGATCGACTTGAGGCTTCAATAGAAAATTTAATACAAACCGTAAATTTTTTTACAACCAACATGACTTGCATGATGCAGGAAGTGTTGAAAATGCAGTCTACACTATTGCAGGCTGCATTAAACAAACCATGAACTTAAAAATCTGTTTCTGGAATGCAAACGGCATCCTCCAACATAAAAACGAACTAGAATACTTCATGATGGATAAACAAATTGATGTTATGCTTATCTCTGAGACGCACTTGACTGCTAGAAGTTTTTTTAAAATCAAAGAATATACTCTCTACGACAAAAAGGACCCCCAAGGTAGAGCTTGTGGTGTCTCGGGTATACTAAGAAAATCGCGATTAAAACACTACTTAATGAGTGATCATTGTGAAGACTATCTTCAAGGAACTAACATCTGCATTGAAGCTTTTCATCAAAACCTGGTGATTTCATCAATTTACTCTCCTCCCAGGTACTCTATTACAGGAAATCAGTATAGTAAATTTTTTAATCCAGTAGGCCCACGCTTTTTGGCCGCCGGTGATTACAACGCCAAGCACACGTTCTGGGGATCTCGCCTCATCACGCCAAAGGGTCGCGTTTTGTTTGACACAATTTCAAAAATGCGGTTAAATGTTATATCAAGTGGGCAGCCAACTTACTGGCCAACAGATCGCCGAAAAATACCTGATGTTATTGATTTTGGAGAAGTGAAGGGTGTGCCCAGCGAAATGATCCAAGTTGAAGCATCTTTAGATTTGTCTTCAGATCACTCACCAACTATTGTCACTATATCATCACATACAACATATTCACCTACTTGTGATTTAACGATGACAACCACACGTATAAATTGGTTGAAATACAAAAAAAAAAATTGAGTGCTCATTGCCCAGAAGATATTTCATTAAAAACGCCTGCTGACATAGATGACTCTATTAGAATGTTTGAGGCAAACCTTAAGAAGAGTTCGTAGAGAATGGCAACGCTACAGATCCCCTCAGCTAAAATCTAGGCTGAAGGAATGTACTAAACAGCTGAAAACTCTACTAGAATATCAAAAAACCGCTTCTCTTCAAAACTTTCTGAATGGGCTCGACGCAACACCTCAAACAGACTATTCGCTATGGAGAGCAGCCCGAGGCCTCAAAAGACCAGTGATATATAAGCCTCCATTGCGAGCTCCGAATGGAGACTGGGCAAGAACTGACGCTGAAAAAGGTACTCTGTTTGTGAACCACTTGCAGAAAGTATTTACTTCAAATACGTCTGATACTATAGTTGAGCTGCCACCAGTCCTCGCTATACCAGATGTTACTTTGAGGTTCAACATTCATGAGATTGAACACTATATTGCGGGCTTAAACTCGAAAAAAGCCCCAGGCGCTGATAAAATAAGCAATAAAATGCTCTCAGAGCTACCCTATACTGCAAAACGGATAATTCTATTTATTTTTAACAGTATTTTGCGCCTCAAATGCTATCCCCAGAATGGAAGGTTTCGCTGATTACCATGATACCTAAACCAGGCAAAGATCATACGAAGGTGGAGTCCTATAGACCTATAAGCCTGTTGTCTAACATGTCAAAACTATTTGAAAAGCTACTTATGAGTAAGCTAACACCCATACTGAATCGTACTGGATGCATTCCAGACCACCAATTCGGTTTTAGGAGACAACATAGTACGATTGAACAAACACATAGACTCGTGAACGTGGTTAGAAAAACCTTCGAAGAAAAGAAATATTGTTCTGCGCTCTTCATCGATGTTTCTCCGCCATTTGATAAAGTATGGCACGCAGGTTTAATACATAAACTAAAGCCAAACCTACCCGAAAACATCCTTAAACTTTTAGAAAGCTACTTAACTGAGCGAAAATTTGTTGTTAAAGAAGGTAATTTTCAAAGCCCTCCGCAACCCATTGAAGCCGCAGTTCCTCAAGGCAGCATCCTCGGTCCTGTATTATATCTGATATATGCCTCTGAATTGCCGGTAAGCAGTAACATACACATATCAACATTCGCTGATGATACAGCTTTTCTAAGTGTTCACAAAAGCCATCAAGAAGCTACCCGCATTTGCTAGATTATATACCCCAGTTGGAACAATGGCTAAAACAATGGCGGATAAAAATTAACGAACAAAAATATCTACACATTACTTTTACATTGTGCAAAGAAACCTGCCCACCTATACAAATAAATAACCAAACTATACCTCAACACACTGAAGTAAAATATCTCCGTGTTCATCTTGATCGTCGTCTAATATGGAAGTCACACATAAATGCAAAGGTGACCCAAATGAAATTAAAAGCAGCTCAAATGAATTGGCTCATTGGAAGGAACTCTACTCTAAGCCTAGATTGTAAACTTCTTATATACAACTCCATTCTAAAACCAATATGGTCCTACGGAATCCAGTTATGGGGCACTGCCTCGGCATCAAATGTAGAAAAAATTCAAAGGCAACAAAATAAAATACTCCGTACGATTACAGCAGCCCCATGGTATGTCAGAAACAAGCGAATTCATAAAGACGTAGATGTGCCGCCGGTTAAGACAGTGTTTTCTAAACACGTGACAAGCTACATAAAAAGACTTGAGTTGCACCCAAATCCCCTAGCCCGAAACATGATTAACACTCGGCTGAGAAGGAGGGACACTCTTGCTCTCAGCCGAACACGAGAGACGTAAACAACCAACCGCTGAAACAAATATTTTTGTCTGGCACTGGCTGGACTTAAAAATTAAAATTTTAGAGTTAAGATTTGATTACTTATTGTTAGTTCAATTATATTGAAGATACAATAAATAAATACATATAACCGAAAAAAAGAAAAAAAAAACTCAACAAACTGCAAATCGTCTTCGTCTTAAACAAATCATATCCAATCAAGCAGTATCCGGAGTTTCTGAAATCCGTGCGCTACTAAAATACAAAATAACAACTACAATTAAATCTCGATTGTCCGAATTTGAAATCACTTCTATATTTTCTGTAACAAAATCAATTTCTTTGCACCAACCTTCAGAATGTTTTTATACAAGCAACTGGAACCTCCCTGAAGGACTGAATCTTGCAGATCCTAAATTTTATTTGCCAAATCATATCGATTTACTCATTGGTGCTGAAGTGTTCTTTGACCTCCTACAAGAAGGCAAAATTGCCCTTGGAGATGGTCTTCCCTGCATAGTAAATACAGCGTTCGGCTGGATAGTTGGTGGAAAAATCGAATGTCAGCAACCTAATCGGGTCTTGTCATGCAACGTCATCGCAAAATATGAAGAATTGTATTCGATATTGAAAGCCTTCTGGGAAATTGAAGAATTCTCGCAAAAGAAATCAATCATGAACGAAGAAGAAAAACAATGTGAAATGCATTTCATCGCTAACACAATTTTTGATGAAAGTGGAAGAGTAAAAGCTCGTCTACCGTTCAAGCTTCCGGTGAATACCCTTGGTAGCTCCTTGGAAATAAGCTAGTCGGCGTGTCAGGTTTCTAGAAAAAGTCTTTTGAAGGATGAGACGTTGCGGAGGATGTACATTGATTTTATGAACGAGGACATCAATCTGGGACACATGTCAAGGCTGAGTTATGAAATTTTAAATAAACGTTGAAATTTTCCTTTGGCTTGAGGTCCTTTTTATTTTTTTAAATAAATCAAAAACTGTTATTTTGGTTTATTTGTTAATAAATTCTTTATTTATCCGATATTTCGGCCAACTTCGTTGGTCATCTTGAGGGATATATGTATATTAACTAAAAAACTATTTTTATACTAGTAATAAATATAAATTTTTAAAAAACCATAACAAACAAATGTATTTACATATTTATATAGTGCAGTGTTGTCCGGTGTTGATGTTTTTATTATTTGTCACTGACTGGTTTGTTTTTAATTATAGTTTTTATGTTTATTAATTGCGTATCGATAGATGTGTGCGCAGTTGCCTGTGTCTGTTTTGTAGTTTATTCTTTTTTCTGCTGGAACATTAATGATATGTATTATCTCTTGCATGTATCTCTTCGAAGTGTTGTTCTCTCTCACAAGTATTCTCACATTTTCGAAATTCGGTTTATGTCCAGTTACTGCACAGTAGGCCGCAAGTGCTGTCTTTTGATTTAAGGGTTTGCTAGTTATATTTAAATCAGATTTGTGCGATGATAATCTTGACTTTAGTTTTGTTCTTGTTGTGCCAACATAAACTTTTTTACAAGAGTTAGTGTCGTCACCATTACATTTTATCTCGTATACTAGATCAGACTTGTCAAGTTTGTCTAATTTAGATTTCATGTTTGAGAATAGTTTATTTGTCGTGTTATTAGTTTTCATCGCTATTATGTATTTTTCCTTGTCATATATATCTGAATTTTTTATCCTTTCAGACAGTCCCGGGATATAATTTACCGATTTATAGATTTTGTCTGATTGCTTTGTTTCTCTGTTCGGAACATTTTGTCTCTTTTCTATTGTGTGTTTAATTAATTTTATATTGCTCATGCAGTAACTGGATATAAACCGAATTTCGAAAATGTGAGAATACTTGTGAGAGAGAACAACACTTCGAAGAGATACATGCAAGAGATGCTACATATCATTAATATTCCAGCAGAAAAAATAATAAACTACAAAACAGACACAGACAACTGCGCACACATCTATCGACACACAATTAATAAACATAAACACGATAAATAAACACAAACCAGTCAGTGACAAATAATAAAAACATCAACACCGGACAACACTGCACTATATAAATATATAAATACATTTGTTTGTTATGGATTTTTAAAAATTTATACTTATTACTAGTATAAAAATTGTTTTTTAGTTAATATACATATATCCCAGAAGATGACCAACAAAGTTCGCCGAAATATCGGATAAATAAAGAATTTATTAATAAATAAACCAAAATAACAGTTTTTTGATTTATTTAAAAAAATAAAAAGGACCTCAAGTCAAAAGAAAATTTCAACATTTATAATAAAAAGGTCAACAAATTAATAAGTAATTTTAAATAAACTTCATTTTGTGATTCCACACCATTCAGTATTACGCACTCAAAATACGTCCACAAAACTTAGAGTAGTCTTCGGTGCGTCATGTCCTACTTCATCTAATATATCCTTAAATGACATTTTAATGGTAGGTCCAACCATATAACAAGACCTAATCATAACTATTCTCGCTTTTCGTCTAAACAAGGTTGCATTGTCAGCAAACATTTGCAAAATGTACCGCCAATTCTTAATACACGAACAGGATCGTAACTTTCAACTGTTTTTGTGGAGAGAAAACAAAGGAGACCCTATCAACATTTGTCGACTTAACACCGTAACGTATGGCACATCCTCTGCACCTTTTCTCGCAATACGAAGTCTGTTTTTCATCGCCGACGCTTATGAACACGAATTTCCTATTGGCTCTAAAGTATTAAAATAAATTAAAGATTTGTATGTGGAAGATTTGCTTACGGGGGCAGCGAATATTTTTGATCTATCAGCGAAGAAAGCTGAAATTACACAACTTCTAGAAAGAGCTGGTCTTCAGTTAACGAAATGGAATTCAAATTTTCCGCCATTAGCGCACTCAACGGAAGAAATGGAACTAAAATGTAGCAACGAGAATATTACTAAAGCTCTTGGTATGTGTTGGAAGCCAAATGCAGATTTATTCTGTTTTCGATTTAACTTACTAATTATTGAAAACCCAACAAAACGTTCAGTACTATCCATAGTGGCCATAATCTTTGATATTCTCGGACTATTGAGTCCTATTATTATAATGCGCAAAATCCTAATTCAAGAATTATGGAAACAACAAATTGGATGGGATTCACCACTAAATGAACGTTTGCAACGTCGTTGGGATCAAATTGAAAAAAGCTTGCAGTATATAAATCAAATTGATGTACCTAGATTCGTGCAAACAATTCAAGATGGCCAATTTGATATACATGGATTTGCCGATGCATCGAAATTAGCTTATGGTTGCTGCATTTATATTCGTGTAGCTGATACAGATTCCTTTTGTTCAAACTTACTCATTGCAAAATCAAAGGTGGCACCAGTTGTCCAGCAATCACTACTAAGATTAGAATTATCCGCTGCGCTATTGTTGTGTCGAACGTGGGAAAAAATAAAAAAAAAATTTGAAGCATACAATTATAGAATTTTCTTTTGGTCGGATTCAAAAATCGTTTTAAATTGGCTACAACATCATTCATCATCTTTTATGTGTTTCGTGGCAAACCGAGTGTCGGAAATTCAAAACATTTCACATAATATACCTTGGAGGCATGTCCCATTAAAGCAAAACCCCGCAGACATTGTTTCTCGTGGGTGTCTTGCAAATGAAATAATGTCTACAATGTGGTTCAATGGTCCCAAATTTTTGGGAAATTCCGGTGAAAAATGGCCACCAACTTACAACATTGATGCTATACCTACTGCCGCAAGATGAAATTAGGAAATCATCGTTCACAACAAACACTTTTCCAACATCAATAATCTCACAAATCATCGACAGCCAATTATCATATCTTCGCATTTTGCATATAATCATACATATTCATCGCCTATTTCATAAATCAAAACGAGAGTTGTTTATTTCATCAGAAGAACAGCAACTCGCCTTTTGGAAAGTAGTGCATGACGTTCAATTAACGGCATTCAAAGATGAAATCGATCTTTTTCGCAAGGAACAAACTCTAAAGCCAAGTTTTCAAAAATTATCACCCTTTCTCGACACGATTTACAGTTACAAAACAACTTTGCCCATACTTAGAGTTGGTGGCCGTCTAGCAAATTCATTGCTTTCGTATGAAACTAAGTTTCCTGTGCTTCTCCCAAAGGATCATCGTTTCACAACATTGTAAATCAAATATCTTCGTCTGAAACACCTACACGCTGGTCCGAAATCACTTATAGGGATCATTCGCCAACAAGTCTGGGTGATCAACGCGAGAGATGTCGTTCGAAAGGTGGTTCGCAATTGCGTTCAGTGTTTTAAATACAAGCCTCGACTAATGAAGCAAGTCATGGGAGATCTTCCAGCTGATCGTGTAAAAGTCTAACGCCCTTTTCTCGCTTGCGGGGTGGACTTTTATGGGCCGTTCTATACTTCCTATAGAATTAGGGGAAAGTCACCATACAAAACTTATGTAGCTATTTTTATATTATGTATATCAATAAATCAGGTTTCTAGAAAAACGTCTTTTGAAGGATGAGACGTTGCGGAGGACGTACAGTATAAAAATCAAATTTAATCAAATTTTTGCAACACACAGATTTTATATATTTTTTGCCACTGTTTACTTTTATTAACTTTGGTTTAATAACTTCGCAATTTAACGTCCCCCAAAATGGCCGAACGAATCCTTTTATACCCCAGTTTTCCCTCCGAATTATTCCATTATACATACTATATCTTATACCTTCTTAACTTCCCTATTTATCCTTATCTAACCTGTAACAGATAAATATCCTTTTCGGGGGTCTCTCAACATTTCGTAGTCGTTCGAACCTAACGTCCAAATATAAAAACCCCCTCTTCAAAATATAGTCCCGCCCGCGAAGTATGTCGTTTATTTCATTTCACAGCCGCCAGCATTGGTATATGTTGCCCCACAGCTGTCAAATATTTCCTGTCGTTCCTCTCATTATTCTTGGGGTTGACCTCCCACGCACAACACAGAAAAAGCGACAACTTCCTGGTCAGATATTCCACCACAATTTTGGTCAATTGCACATTCTAAAGGTTGACGTAAAAATATAAGATTTGGCACGGCCATGAGTAAGACAGCCAGGCTGTTGGCTATTGGGAATAGTGCAAAAAAAAAAAGAAATTAAATAAAAAATACTACGGCAAACGTTTTGACAAAATCCAGGGCCGTATTTACCCGCGGTATCATACTGCACTAAGGGGCCCTGCAACAAAGTTTAATATTACCCTCATCGATATTTTTTCGATTTATCTTTGGCTTGTAAGTGCGGACCATTGCTGCTGAATACTATATATAAATAGCTAAGAAATTAGTTTATATTTTATGTTCGCCTATGGTTAAGCATTCCCCGGGGGCACATTCGCCTATGGCTAAGCTTCCCCTGGGGGCACATACGCTTATGGCTAATTTTCCCTGGGGGCACATACGCCGGCGAAACTTCCCCACCAGGAGACTGGTGAATGAGCCCCATGGGGAGTTTTACAATTTAAAGAATATTTTTTTCACTCAAAATTAATTCATTGAAACAACTTCCCAAATTATTGTTCACTATTGTCAACAGTATAACACTTAAAAATAACTTTTTCGAATACCAAAAACTTAAAAAGTAGTTTCAAAAATACTTTGAGCAAAATATTTTTGCGAGATTCAAAAAAAAAAAAAGTTATCAACTCTCACGCCGAAAATATGACAGATGAGACTGTAAAAGTTTGAGGGATGGAAGAACATCGATAAACAAAGCAAAAATCGGTTAAAGCATCAAAAACGATTACTTCTTTTTTAAAAATTGCCAGATGTGCCCTTATGGCGAATGGTCCCCCTTCTTCCCTACGTTTATATATGGTTTCTCTATCTCTGTCTTCAATTATTGCTTCATTAACGCAAAATATTTACTTATATATGTATTTTACACCAAACTCTTAAGGGTGTGGCTTGGCAGAACTAGTTGCTATGCATATATAATTTGCCAACATATTTCTGTTACAGCTATATTGTCCTGCTCTCTCTGTCTCGTCTCGCTTTCAGTATATGTATATTCTCTCATCTTATTATGTATGTATGTATGTATGTATGTATGTATGTATGTATGTATGTATGTATGTATGTATGTATGTATGTATGTATGTATGTATGTATGTATGTATGTATGTATGTATGTATGTATGTATGTATGTATGTATGTATGTATGTATGTATGTATGTATGTATGTATGTATGTATGTATGTATGTATGTATGTATGTATGTATGTATGTATGTATGTATGTATGTATGTATGTATGTATGTATGTATGTATGTATGTATGTATGTATGTATGTATGTATGTATGTATGTATGTATGTATGTATGTATGTATGTATGTATGTATGTATGTATGTATGTATGTATGTATGTATGTATGTATGTATGTATGTATGTATGTATGTATGTATGTATGTATGTATGTATGTATGTATGTATGTATGTATGTATGTATGTATGTATGTATGTATGTATGTATGTATGTATGTATGTATGTATGTATGTATGTATGTATGTATGTATGTATGTATGTATGTATGTATGTATGTATGTATGTATGTATGTATGTATGTATGTATGTATGTATGTATGTATGTATGTATGTATGTATGTATGTATGTATGTATGTATGTATGTATGTATGTATGTATGTATGTATGTATGTATGTATGTATGTATGTATGTATGTATGTATGTATGTATGTATGTATGTATGTATGTATGTATGTATGTATGTATGTATGTATGTATGTATGTATGTATGTATGTATGTATGTATGTATGTATGTATGTATGTATGTATGTATGTATGTATGTATGTATGTATGTATGTATGTATGTATGTATGTATGTATGTATGTATGTATGTATGTATGTATGTATGTATGTATGTATGTATGTATGTATGTATGTATGTATGTATGTATGTATGTATGTATGTATGTATGTATGTATGTATGTATGTATGTATGTATGTATGTATGTATGTATGTATGTATGTATGTATGTATGTATGTATGTATGTATGTATGTATGTATGTATGTATGTATGTATGTATGTATGTATGTATGTATGTATGTATGTATGTATGTATGTATGTATGTATGTATGTATGTATGTATGTATGTATGTATGTATGTATGTATGTATGTATGTATGTATGTATGTATGTATGTATGTATGTATGTATGTATGTATGTATGTATGTATGTATGTATGTATGTATGTATGTATGTATGTATGTATGTATGTATGTATGTATGTATGTATGTATGTATGTATGTATGTATGTATGTATGTATGTATGTATGTATGTATGTATGTATGTATGTATGTATGTATGTATGTATGTATGTATGTATGTATGTATGTATGTATGTATGTATGTATGTATGTATGTATGTATGTATGTATGTATGTATGTATGTATGTATGTATGTATGTATGTATGTATGTATGTATGTATGTATGTATGTATGTATGTATGTATGTATGTATGTATGTATGTATGTATGTATGTATGTATGTATGTATGTATGTATGTATGTATGTATGTATGTATGTATGTATGTATGTATGTATGTATGTATGTATGTATGTATGTATGTATGTATGTATGTATGTATGTATGTATGTATGTATGTATGTATGTATGTATGTATGTATGTATGTATGTATGTATGTATGTATGTATGTATGTATGTATGTATGTATGTATGTATGTATGTATGTATGTATGTATGTATGTATGTATGTATGTATGTATGTATGTATGTATGTATGTATGTATGTATGTATGTATGTATGTATGTATGTATGTATGTATGTATGTATGTATGTATGTATGTATGTATGTATGTATGTATGTATGTATGTATGTATGTATGTATGTATGTATGTATGTATGTATGTATGTATGTATGTATGTATGTATGTATGTATGTATGTATGTATGTATGTATGTATGTATGTATGTATGTATGTATGTATGTATGTATGTATGTATGTATGTATGTATGTATGTATGTATGTATGTATGTATGTATGTATGTATGTATGTATGTATGTATGTATGTATGTATGTATGTATGTATGTATGTATGTATGTATGTATGTATGTATGTATGTATGTATGTATGTATGTATGTATGTATGTATGTATGTATGTATGTATGTATGTATGTATGTATGTATGTATGTATGTATGTATGTATGTATGTATGTATGTATGTATGTATGTATGTATGTATGTATGTATGTATGTATGTATGTATGTATGTATGTATGTATGTATGTATGTATGTATGTATGTATGTATGTATGTATGTATGTATGTATGTATGTATGTATGTATGTATGTATGTATGTATGTATGTATGTATGTATGTATGTATGTATGTATGTATGTATGTATGTATGTATGTATGTATGTATGTATGTATGTATGTATGTATGTATGTATGTATGTATGTATGTATGTATGTATGTATGTATGTATGTATGTATGTATGTATGTATGTATGTATGTATGTATGTATGTATGTATGTATGTATGTATGTATGTATGTATGTATGTATGTATGTATGTATGTATGTATGTATGTATGTATGTATGTATGTATGTATGTATGTATGTATGTATGTATGTATGTATGTATGTATGTATGTATGTATGTATGTATGTATGTATGTATGTATGTATGTATGTATGTATGTATGTATGTATGTATGTATGTATGTATGTATGTATGTATGTATGTATGTATGTATGTATGTATGTATGTATGTATGTATGTATGTATGTATGTATGTATGTATGTATGTATGTATGTATGTATGTATGTATGTATGTATGTATGTATGTATGTATGTATGTATGTATGTATGTATGTATGTATGTATGTATGTATGTATGTATGTATGTATGTATGTATGTATGTATGTATGTATGTATGTATGTATGTATGTATGTATGTATGTATGTATGTATGTATGTATGTATGTATGTATGTATGTATGTATGTATGTATGTATGTATGTATGTATGTATGTATGTATGTATGTATGTATGTATGTATGTATGTATGTATGTATGTATGTATGTATGTATGTATGTATGTATGTATGTATGTATGTATGTATGTATGTATGTATGTATGTATGTATGTATGTATGTATGTATGTATGTATGTATGTATGTATGTATGTATGTATGTATGTATGTATGTATGTATGTATGTATGTATGTATGTATGTATGTATGTATGTATGTATGTATGTATGTATGTATGTATGTATGTATGTATGTATGTATGTATGTATGTATGTATGTATGTATGTATGTATGTATGTATGTATGTATGTATGTATGTATGTATGTATGTATGTATGTATGTATGTATGTATGTATGTATGTATGTATGTATGTATGTATGTATGTATGTATGTATGTATGTATGTATGTATGTATGTATGTATGTATGTATGTATGTATGTATGTATGTATGTATGTATGTATGTATGTATGTATGTATGTATGTATGTATGTATGTATGTATGTATGTATGTATGTATGTATGTATGTATGTATGTATGTATGTATGTATGTATGTATGTATGTATGTATGTATGTATGTATGTATGTATGTATGTATGTATGTATGTATGTATGTATGTATGTATGTATGTATGTATGTATGTATGTATGTATGTATGTATGTATGTATGTATGTATGTATGTATGTATGTATGTATGTATGTATGTATGTATGTATGTATGTATGTATGTATGTATGTATGTATGTATGTATGTATGTATGTATGTATGTATGTATGTATGTATGTATGTATGTATGTATGTATGTATGTATGTATGTATGTATGTATGTATGTATGTATGTATGTATGTATGTATGTATGTATGTATGTATGTATGTATGTATGTATGTATGTATGTATGTATGTATGTATGTATGTATGTATGTATGTATGTATGTATGTATGTATGTATGTATGTATGTATGTATGTATGTATGTATGTATGTATGTATGTATGTATGTATGTATGTATGTATGTATGTATGTATGTATGTATGTATGTATGTATGTATGTATGTATGTATGTATGTATGTATGTATGTATGTATGTATGTATGTATGTATGTATGTATGTATGTATGTATGTATGTATGTATGTATGTATGTATGTATGTATGTATGTATGTATGTATGTATGTATGTATGTATGTATGTATGTATGTATGTATGTATGTATGTATGTATGTATGTATGTATGTATGTATGTATGTATGTATGTATGTATGTATGTATGTATGTATGTATGTATGTATGTATGTATGTATGTATGTATGTATGTATGTATGTATGTATGTATGTATGTATGTATGTATGTATGTATGTATGTATGTATGTATGTATGTATGTATGTATGTATGTATGTATGTATGTATGTATGTATGTATGTATGTATGTATGTATGTATGTATGTATGTATGTATGTATGTATGTATGTATGTATGTATGTATGTAT
This sequence comes from Panzeria rudis, assembly GCA_956483635.1. Taxonomy (NCBI): domain Eukaryota; kingdom Metazoa; phylum Arthropoda; class Insecta; order Diptera; family Tachinidae; genus Panzeria; species Panzeria rudis. The sequence goes on from CATQFL010000225.1 coordinate 24,864, forward strand.
GTATGTATGTATGTATGTATGTATGTATGTATGTATGTATGTATGTATGTATGTATGTATGTATGTATGTATGTATGTATGTATGTATGTATGTATGTATGTATGTATGTATGTATGTATGTATGTATGTATGTATGTATGTATGTATGTATGTATGTATGTATGTATGTATGTATGTATGTATGTATGTATGTATGTATGTATGTATGTATGTATGTATGTATGTATGTATGTATGTATGTATGTATGTATGTATGTATGTATGTATGTATGTATGTATGTATGTATGTATGTATGTATGTATGTATGTATGTATGTATGTATGTATGTATGTATGTATGTATGTATGTATGTATGTATGTATGTATGTATGTATGTATGTATGTATGTATGTATGTATGTATGTATGTATGTATGTATGTATGTATGTATGTATGTATGTATGTATGTATGTATGTATGTATGTATGTATGTATGTATGTATGTATGTATGTATGTATGTATGTATGTATGTATGTATGTATGTATGTATGTATGTATGTATGTATGTATGTATGTATGTATGTATGTATGTATGTATGTATGTATGTATGTATGTATGTATGTATGTATGTATGTATGTATGTATGTATGTATGTATGTATGTATGTATGTATGTATGTATGTATGTATGTATGTATGTATGTATGTATGTATGTATGTATGTATGTATGTATGTATGTATGTATGTATGTATGTATGTATGTATGTATGTATGTATGTATGTATGTATGTATGTATGTATGTATGTATGTATGTATGTATGTATGTATGTATGTATGTATGTATGTATGTATGTATGTATGTATGTATGTATGTATGTATGTATGTATGTATGTATGTATGTATGTATGTATGTATGTATGTATGTATGTATGTATGTATGTATGTATGTATGTATGTATGTATGTATGTATGTATGTATGTATGTATGTATGTATGTATGTATGTATGTATGTATGTATGTATGTATGTATGTATGTATGTATGTATGTATGTATGTATGTATGTATGTATGTATGTATGTATGTATGTATGTATGTATGTATGTATGTATGTATGTATGTATGTATGTATGTATGTATGTATGTATGTATGTATGTATGTATGTATGTATGTATGTATGTATGTATGTATGTATGTATGTATGTATGTATGTATGTATGTATGTATGTATGTATGTATGTATGTATGTATGTATGTATGTATGTATGTATGTATGTATGTATGTATGTATGTATGTATGTATGTATGTATGTATGTATGTATGTATGTATGTATGTATGTATGTATGTATGTATGTATGTATGTATGTATGTATGTATGTATGTATGTATGTATGTATGTATGTATGTATGTATGTATGTATGTATGTATGTATGTATGTATGTATGTATGTATGTATGTATGTATGTATGTATGTATGTATGTATGTATGTATGTATGTATGTATGTATGTATGTATGTATGTATGTATGTATGTATGTATGTATGTATGTATGTATGTATGTATGTATGTATGTATGTATGTATGTATGTATGTATGTATGTATGTATGTATGTATGTATGTATGTATGTATGTATGTATGTATGTATGTATGTATGTATGTATGTATGTATGTATGTATGTATGTATGTATGTATGTATGTATGTATGTATGTATGTATGTATGTATGTATGTATGTATGTATGTATGTATGTATGTATGTATGTATGTATGTATGTATGTATGTATGTATGTATGTATGTATGTATGTATGTATGTATGTATGTATGTATGTATGTATGTATGTATGTATGTATGTATGTATGTATGTATGTATGTATGTATGTATGTATGTATGTATGTATGTATGTATGTATGTATGTATGTATGTATGTATGTATGTATGTATGTATGTATGTATGTATGTATGTATAGTACTGTATGTATGTATGTATGTATGTATGTATGTATGTATGTATGTATGTATGTATGTATGTATGTATGTATGTATGTATGTATGTATGTATGTATGTATGTATGTATGTATGTATGTATGTATGTATGTATGTATGTATGTATGTATGTATGTATGTATGTATGTATGTATGTATGTATGTATGTATGTATGTATGTATGTATGTATGTATGTATGTATGTATGTATGTATGTATGTATGTATGTATGTATGTATGTATGTATGTATGTATGTATGTATGTATGTATGTATGTATGTATGTATGTATGTATGTATGTATGTATGTATGTATGTATGTATGTATGTATGTATGTATGTATGTATGTATGTATGTATGTATGTATGTATGTATGTATGTATGTATGTATGTATGTATGTATGTATGTATGTATGTATGTATGTATGTATGTATGTATGTATGTATGTATGTATGTATGTATGTATGTATGCACATCATTTTGCATTGTCGTTAGGTATGCAATAGAGTTGGGCAAAATCGTTCCTTTTGTGGGATCGTTCCGACCCATCCGAAATACTAAAGGAACTAGGTCGTTCCTTACGTTCATCGTTCCGGATTTTTTTGTTTGAACGGTGAATGAACGAGGAACGAGAGAATGTCTCCGTCGCTCTTAAAAACGTCAACAAACATTGTTTATTTTTGCACTAAGGTACATTCCAAATTCCATGGATGAGATGGACGAGGGGATTTTGGATGATATGCCTCGACAGGGGGGCTGGAGGAAATTACCAATAGGTGTAATGAAACTGGCACAGGGAATCAAATAAAACAATAATCTTTTATATTCGATCACTTACATTAATGTTTTATTTTAAAATTGTAATATTTAGGCAAATAGGTATACTTATGGTATTTTACAATGTGTACAATTACAATGTAAGCCAGGAGAGGATTTTAACAATTCCGATCTGTTCAGTTTGATGGGTGAAAAAAGAGTGGCCTATTAATTAACAATTTTACAAGTGAGAACCTAGGTTCGTTAAGATTCGTTAAGAATAAAGAAAAAACTTTAATTCACGATAGCAAACTTCTTATTCTAGATATACAGGAATCGGATACTTAACTTATGAAATAGTTCATGATTCATTTCAACTCATTTCTAGATACAATTCAAAATCCAAAATATAATTTATCAAAGTGTACTTGCAAAAAAACAAATAAACATACATATGTATAAGCATACAAAATTCAAAAAAAGGAATATACATACGTCTGTAATTTGCAATAGTTTAAGTAACAGAGCCACAATTAAACATACTGGGCCCCTTGGCCAATGTGGCCAAAGATATTTAAAGAGCTTTTTGAAGACATTGCAATGCCCTTAAGGCTCCCAGTAGAATGCGCTTTGGGCTGTTTGCAGATCGATCTATATTGCGCTCAGAAGATTGCTCAGAAGTTCTGTTTCTTCGTTGCCTATTCGACGATCGCCTTGATTGTGATGGTTGACGTGTATTTACACGGTCTTCACGTTGCACCCCCGTTGAGGCTGATTGCGGTAACTCCGGTTGTATACGTCGTCGGCTAGGGAGGTGCAATAGTGTGTGGTGGGCCCAGCCACACTTCTGGCACACATCAGCCGATGTGCACTCATCCGTTTTATGCGATGTAGCAAGGCAGTTTTTGCAGTATCGGAATATCCGGACCTTCTGTCGCCTTTCCTCTACGCTCATGTTTAGAAACCGCTGGCAAAACCTCAATGAATGATACCGTTTGCATACGCGGCATTGGTGGATATCGGGGTTTCCGGGTGACCTGTGGATTAAAGCATTTTTTTAGAAATTATATACAAGATAATGTGAAAAGGTATAACGTGGGGATGGGATATTATACATGAAGGGGAGGTTGAGTGATTGGGAAAAGTTGGGACGAAAAGAGATGACTATAAATAAAATGAGTGATTGTGAAAATTGCGACTTAGCTATAATATTAGGTATGAAGTTCAGTATCTGTAATGGGAAGAACACAGAGTTTCGTAATTGGTCGGGTGACTGCTCCTGTTTGAGTTTTTAAATCAGCGACTCGAACGAGACCATCATTTCCGAAGTAAATTTTGGTAATAGGAGCTAGTTTCCATTCATTTGGAGGGAGGAGGTCATCCTTAATTACAACGAGTTGGCCCACATTAATATTTTCTTCTGAGCTTTGCCATTTGTATCTCTTCTGAAGGTCTTTGAGATATTCATCCTTCCATCTTTGAGCGAATTGGTGGTGCAAAATTTTTAGCTTTTCCCACCGGTCTCGAAAATTGGGGGATTCATTTGGTTCTTTCGGGAGAGCTAGAAGAGGAGCACCGCGTAAAAAATGGCCTGGGGTAATTGCGAGATGAATGACCACTCCATACCCTGAGGGGCATACTTCTCAGCAATGTCTTCAGACACAACTTTAATGAATTCCTCATATTCTAACCGAAGTACTCGCTAGGCCCCAACAAAATTTGTTCCGTTGTCAGACATGATTTTCTTAGGTAACCCCCGCCGTCCCACAGATCTTGTGAAAGCTGCTAGAAACGACCCTGTGGTCAAGTCTGAGCACAGCCCGAGATGTAATGCTTTGGTGCAAAAACAAACAAAGACACATACATATCCTTTGTGATAAGGCGCGTTTCTAACAATCGCATGACAAAGTATTCGCCTCTTACCACTCTTAACATTAAATTAATTTCTACATGTATGAGCAGCTGATGCGTAAAATCAATGAATAATCTGCAAAATGTTGATTTTACTGGAAGAATTATGGGGTGACGTTCGCGAAAGGGAAGGGCTGCATTGGAGATTCTGCCGTTTGTACGCATAATATAATTGTCATCTATATATGGATTTAACGTGTATAAAGCACTTTTCACGCTAACCTTCTTACTCTTCCTTAAGGAGTAATATTCTTCGGCATAGTGTAAAAGCTGAGCTGTTCGAATTAATTTGTATTTGGTTTGTGAGAATTTCTGACAATCAATTCGTTGCACCTTTTCCAAGAGATACGATATTGCTTCGTTGGCGGGGATCTTCTGAGACTGAGAAGTGAGTATCAGGGGAGAGGATGAAGGGGTTTTAGCCTTTTCTTCATGGCATGGAGAAATCGATATACAAATATCATCACCCTCACAGCTTTGTCCCATTTAGAGAAACGATTTAAAATATCTTCACTTATAACCGTATTAATGACATCCTGGTCATCTGTAAATAAGTGAAAAGTTAGCGTTTTCCGTTTGATGTCAAGGGAGTTTTCGTTAATTGCTATGGGCTTTGGCCATTCCTCGGGCGACTTTTGAAGCCAATATGGGCCATTCCACCATAAACTATTGTTGATGAGTTCCTTTGCGTTACAGCCTCGTGACCCTAAATCTGCGGGATTGTCAGATGACCGTACGTGCCTCCAAGAGATATTTCCCACATTTCGTATTATTTGTGCCGTGCGGTTGGCGACGTAAATTTTCCACGTATTAGGGGGCTTTTCTAACCATCCCAGGACAATAGAGGAATCTGTCCAGAGGAATAGATCATAATTATGGAATGGCAACGAATTTGTGATCTGTTTAACTAATTTTGAGAGCAAAGTAGCTCCACACAGTTCTAAACGAGGGAGGCTAACTGGATCAATTGGCGCTACTTTCGTTTTAGAGACAAATAAATGCGCCATAATCGAAATATATGTTTCAATTCGAAAATATTTAGCTGCACAGTATGCCTTTTCCAACGCATCGCAAAAGCCATGAAGCTGAGTTATTCTAGACGGGGCAAATCCAATCCATCGAGGTATTTTAAAAGAAGGGATTATGGGAAGATTTTCGATAAATTTATTCCAGATCTCTAATGTTCCGGGCTTAATATTCTCATCGCATCCAGTACCATCCAACCAGAGCTGTTGGAGAATCATTTTAGCCTGTATAACAATGGGAGAGATCCATCCCACTGGGTCGAAAAGTTTGGCCACATTTGAAAGAATTTGTCGTTTAGTTATGGAGTTACTTGGCGACAAGGGTTCGACGGTATACGAAAAGCAATCAGTTAGTGCATTCCTAAAGTTTTTGTTGCACTCGTTTCGTTAAATTTAAGAAAATCAGTGTCCAAAACGTCAACTTTTGAAACGGATTTTAATACTTCTGGGGAATTTGCAGCAATCTTTTTTAATGGGAAACCTGCTGATTTTAATACCAGAGTGAGTTGAGCTAATGACTCAATGGCGGATTGTTTATCATGGGCTCCTGACAATATATCATCTACATATGTCTCTTTTGTTAAAATGTAAGCTGCCTATGGGTACATTTCTTCAGAATCACAGGCCAATTGAACGAGAGTTCTAATTGCTAAATATGGGGCGCAATTTACTCCGAAAGTCACAGTTCCTAATGCATAGTCTTGAAGGGGATCATTTGGGGTTTGGCGGAAGAGAATCCGTTGGAACTGGGTATCTTCTTTGTGAACAAAAATTTGACGATACATCTTTCCTATATCGCCATTAAAAACATATTAATATATTCTCCAATTCAAAACTAGGCTCATTAAATCCACTAGCAAGGTTGGACCTATATGCAGGACATCGTTTAGCGATAGTCCAGAGCTCGTATTTTTGGATGCATTGAAGACCACTCTGACTTTAGTGGTTTTACTCTCGGGCTTAATTACCGCATGATGGGGTAAGTAGAAAGAGTTGTAGCCATGTCTAGACACATTTTCTGATGCAATTGTGGATTTCATATGATTTAATGTAATATATTCGGTTAAAACATTTTTATAAGTTTCTGCTAAGTCAAGATTTTTATAAAGAGAACGTTCCATACTAAAGTATTGCGCTTTTCCTGCAGAACGGGAATCACCATGGCACAAATCTCGAGGGAATTCGGCTTTAAAGGGAAGTTTCACTACATAGCGACCTTCATCGTTACGAAATGTCATCCTGTGAAGCAGAGATTCGCAATAGGCATCTTCTTTAGAGATGGGATATTTATTAAGAATTTCTTCCTGCTCCCAGAACTTCTTCAGTTGATCGGCAATGGGATCGCAATTAGCCTTAGTTACTTCAATTGAAAATGTAGAGATTTTTTCTACCTTCACAAGGCCACTGATAGCCCATCCAAAAATAGTCGAGTGGGCCAGTAAAGACGGAGAAATACTTTTAATTCCCTCAAGAAGGACTTGGGGAAGAACATTACTGCCATTAGTAAATCTACATGTCTAGAAAGGTGAAAATCTGGGTCAGCTAGTTCAATGTTGCTTAAAGCTGCTGAGGAAAGATCAGATTTAAGCAACGAAAAGCTGGGGAGCATTCGTGTTATCTTGGGCACCACTATCGCTTTTATGTCGACATAGCGGTTATATTTATCAGAGTAAATGGTCAACTAACAGAGGGAGTTAAAATGAGCTACTACTTGACTACCCATTCCAAAGATTTGAAAGGCTCTTGTTTCGGTTGGAAGCATAAGTTGTTGTTGAAATTTCGAGAAATTAATGTTTTTTCATATCCTTCATCCAAAAATGCACGTGCCTTAAACTTTTCTCCCTGATGTTTTATCTGAACTAAAGCAGTGGGCAACAAAGTGTTTTCAGAAGACATATGTTGTTATTCGCCACAAACTGGTTTCTAGTTTCTGGATCAAATTGTAAGAATTTGGGACAACTTTTTAGAGAATGGTTTGAGTTGCAAGCTTTGCAAGTATATTGAGAAGTATCTGATTTATAAGTTCCTGGCCTTGTATTCGCATCCTTCTTTTTTGTGCAAGACAGCGAACCTTGGTTTCGCGATACCAAGCGTTCCACTACCTCACATCTATGGGACAGAAATTTATCCATTCTCTCCCATTTTACCAGATGTTTATGGGATTCGAGTGATTGTTCCCATAGAGCGAGAGTTTCTAAAGGCAGTTTGCTAGAACATAAAATAATTATGAAAGGATTCCAGTCACTTATCGAAACGTTTTGAGCTTTGATCGCCGAGAGAGAGTCATATATGGTGCTTTGGATATTTTGAAGAGCTTCGCTACTTTCTATTGAGATGGAGGGCAGATTTAACAGAAACTTAAGCTGATTTTCTACTAGAACTCTTTGATTTTCATACCTGTCTTTCAAAGAATTCCAGGCGAGGGTAAAGTTTTCTGTTCATAGTTTGTATTTTCGGATGATAGCACCCGCCTGCCCCTGAACTTTTAGTCTGAGATGGTATAATTTTTGAACGGGAGGTATTCCGGGATTATCTATGTATACTGCCGTAAACATATCGCGGAAGGAAGGCCATTCTTCATACCCTCCATAAAATATTGCCGTATCACATGGGGGAACTTTGACGTGTGCAAAGCTATCTTCCACAGAAGAAGGTTGAGGAGGGTGGTAAGAAATATCTACTGTAAAAGCTTTGCATATTAAAGAATTTTTGCCTTGCATTTATAAAAGTCTTGTGTACAGGATAAGTATTTTGCCCGGGCTGATTTTATAAATCTTCCTTAATTTTAACATCCTTATCGGTGCAGACAGCCCTATAAGATCTTTGCACATTGGCCCACCGCTCGTTGAGATCTTGGAGAGTGACGTCGAGGAAGGAATCTGTAACATTTTCATTGCTTGAATTATCGAACTCAGCGCAGAAGGTCACCAAATCGTCTGAGTCAAAGATGAACTCTTCCTCCATTTTGGAAAGCGTTTGAGCACGGGTTTTCACAATTTTGTTGTAAAGAAAATATCACCTGTTAGACAAATGGGGGTTCGATAAACTTATGTCTACAGAGCCCAAAGGTTCTTAGCTGTTCTGTACGAATAACGTTATCTCGTGGAAATGCAATTCAACAAGTTTCTTGAGCAGTTAAGGAAACCGTTTGTTGGAAGGTATTGCAAAAACTTTAAATTTGTTTCCAATTTTAATTACGTTTTATTTAAACTTAAATGTTTGTTGGGTTATATTTGAATGCTCACTATGCATTGAAACTTCAGATAAGTAGAGACTCAATAACTTTTTATGTAATTATTTTATCTGAATGTTCACTCGAGTTCTCGAATCTGATTTGAGAATTCAGCCGGTTTAACTACGAGACATAAAATGCGTTGGGACTTGTTGTTTTCGCAGAGATTTGCGAATTTATTTTGGGAACTACTGTTTAATATCAAACAGCTGAGATTTTCTAATTTAATTCGGGATAAAACACTTAAATAATCACAGGGGTCTATGAATTTATTACGCGATGTAATTTTTTAATAGTAAGCGTTCGTTCGGCTGTGGAACGTTTAAATTAGGGGAAAAGCACTTATCTGTTTGATGATATTTGTGGGGATTTACGACTTTAATTTGAGGTCTCGTTTGAAGAGAGGTTCGTTTAAGAGCTTACGTATTCACCTTTCGCTTCGGAATATTTGTAAAAAAGTTGGTGGTTTTTTCTCTTTTTTTTAAATATATGATGGGGTGAAAGTCGAAAAAGGTTTGACAAATATTTTTAAATAAAATGAAAAATTCCGGCGGTTTTAATGTAAATTCAATAAACACTTTATTGTTCTTTCTTACGCACTTGTTCGGGTTGGTTGATTGTTAAGAACTAACTACTTTACAATTTTATTGATTTTCAGGAGCAATAAAGTTGAGCGACAAAGATGTTATTTAAAACTGTTCTCAGGGTTTTAGATAATACACTACGATACACTTAGGTAGAACTAGTTAAGTTTGAACTTACTATTACACATGAACAATATACTTTGCTTAGAGCATTTATTTTGACGGTACTTTTTGGTGTATTTTTTTTTCTTCTATGTATTCTTAATCAGTGTCCAAAAAAAACGACTAAATCAATCGCAATATTGCCAAAATTTCATATTTTCATGTTAAGACTTCAGAACTTTGTACAGCAATTTGAACTTGAACACTGCTAGACTTGAAATATGAAAGTGGTTGTAGTATCGATCTGTTATTATAAAAAAAATCGCTATGTAGGGGATTTTTCGGGATAGTTTGTCAAATTTGTGATAAGTATGAAAAAGCTTAGATCGCTGCTTATAACGATCTTTAAGTTTCTGTTTTAAGAGAAATATTTAGTTTCTCTATTTATGGATGTATGTGGGTGTGTATATTGCGGCAAAAGTAATTTAGATATGTATGTATGTAAAGAGAAAGAGGTTAAGGAAGAGAAGAAGCTTTAGCTTTTGTGAGATTTCAGCACTTTATGAAAATAATTTCAAGAGAATATGTACATATTTCATATTCGTTTCTCTGTGTATGGATGTATGTACATATGTGGAGGTGTACGTTTGAGCAAAAGTAATATACATATGTATGTAAAGAGAAATAAGTTGAGGAAGAGAAAAAGCTTTAGCTGTACATATGTACATAACTTATGCATTACTCTCTTCCGAATACATATTTGCACCAGAACCGGTAGATATTTATACAAATGTTACGGTATTATTTTTTCACTAAATTTAAAATTTTAAGCAACTGTATCATGGAGATCTAACTATGTCTGTAAATATGTGGATATACATTCATATGTATGTACATTAGGGTGACAATGGTTTGTATGTAAAAAAATTTTTGTTCGAATTTTAAAGTTTTTTCAACGGAATATTGTGCTAATAGGTCCAAGAGTTTTGTGCCGAAAATTTGAGCCAAATCGGACAACGTTTTCTGGACGCGCATCCAGGTCAAAGGTCAGGTATTTGCATATTTCACAGCTAGTATGAAATAAAGTTGAGAAACTCATATATTTTCTACTTTATTTTACAAAAACATCTGGATTCTGTAGACTTTTAATAAATAGGACACTCAAATAGTTTTTTTGGGAACTAACTCTCAAATTTCCCTTGCGTCAAAGTGATCCACAAACTATTTTATTTCAAAAATGTTTAATATATGTATGCCATTATTGGCAATGTATATAAATTCTGTGTACTTTTGATAAAATAACTTTAAAATATTGCAGGAAAAATTTTCAATTAACATAAAGTTTTTACATTTCAGGATGGAATATGCATATATTTTCTGCTGCGCTACCAGCGTCGACCGCATTCAATGGTCAATCTACTACTTTTTCTAATTTTAAAAACAAAAATTATGATCGGTGATTTGGTAGGTTTTTTTTCTTTTAAAATCTACAGATCAAAATCTTTTTGCAGAGAATATAGATTAGCATTTTTTGAATACAGCTGCCAATATTTTTGTACCACCTGTAAAATATTAAACCATGTCAAGAGAAAAAAAAATTAAAAAGTTATAATATATGATAGTTACTTTCATTAAATGTTGTTTCTGTCCCTCATCTTTTGTTATTTTGTCATGGTATTCTTGAATTAACTGAATGCCTCTTTCAGCACAATCATTAACAACAGCCAAGTTTTGAATAATTTCTTTCGCTCTTAGGTACTCTCCTGTAACACTCCAAGGACGTGGATCGTTGTTGAAAAACTCTATTGAAATTCCAAATCTCTTGAAAACTTTTTTGGTATTTTTTGAAAACAAATCTTGTAAAATATCAGAGTTGTCTCTGAAAATAAAACTTTTTAAGTTTTCCTTCTTTATTATTAGCTTCTTTGCTATCTCTTCATCCTCATTTCCAGATATATCTACAGACATCTTCGCTACTAGCTTGCTTTTTGTTATGTTGTCTATCCTTTCGTCAAACAAAGAAAAGCCCACACATTCTTCGCTTAAGTAATACAGATGATTTAATACCTTTGAAATGGCTTTGTCCGCAATATTTTGATTGACTCTTTTGTTGTTTTCCAATTTTCTCAAAAACATAATATCATTTAAAGCAGCTTTATCCGCTTTATTTGAATCAAACCAAAAATGTGAATAACAACTTACAATGAAACCTGTTACTTCTATCAAAGCACTGATTTCAAAATCTGTCACTTCAGGAAATTGATTGCGAAAAATCACTATCTTTAAAGAGTATATAGCCTTGGCCATCCATCTTGCGTAGTGCAGTGCACCGGGTTTTCTGAATTTTATTCCTGAAGGAGGATTGCCACCAAGGAATATAATTACTAACTCCAAAAATTCTTTATAATCATTTCTCGGGAATGAATCGTTCATTTTTCCTAAAGCAAAATCTAAAAGTTCACCAACATTATCGCCTATAATTTCCATAATTCGTGGATGAGCTATTCCTGGCACAAAACTATCTGTATTTATTTCTGGCCAATGTTTTTTGAATTTTTTAAAAATCGTTATGTCCGGTCCAGACGACACTCCAACATTGGCCTCCGTAAAAACTGCTGCCAAAACAATTTCGAAAATATGGTGTCTGCAGCCTAGAAATAGAATTTCTCTTCCAATTGATCTCTCCAAAAGCACACATGCACCTTTCAATCTACCAGTGTTGGATGATGTTGTATCAAAAACAAACGCTTCCGTTCGTTCCAAAATATGTTTGTCTTCTAATGCATCATAAACTGCAGAAGAAATTTCCGCTCCAGTCCCAGAGGGAATATCAGGCATATCTATAATTTGCTCTAGGCCTGGAGCCGTAGCAATTATAGCCAAACGGTCTTCTGATTTTCCTGTTATTGTCGATAACAGTTTAGTGTCCCAATGGATGGTCAAAGGTTGATCACTTGCAGTAAACTTTTCTATAATTTTTTCACTTTGCGTTAATCTTAATTGCGCTCTTTCCCGACTTATGGAGGTTCGATTTAAAATATAATCGTATGTGTTAAGTCCGACGGCGTCAATAACTGCAACCAATAAGTGTACAGCATCTCTCTGACTTATTTTTAACTTGTCGAAAATTGCAGCTAGTCTTGACGTTAAGACACTTTGCTTTTTCGTACAAGAAGTACTGCGAAAACGTTTTGCCTCAATCGAACATTCAGAATATTCTTCCTCTGATGTTGCAGCATCTTCAGACGCGGAAAATTCAATCATATTGCAGGCTGAAATAAATTTTGTCACAGTTCAGTACTTCCAACAAAAATTTAAAACAACGTTATTTAACATTTAATTAAATTTTTACCTGATGAAGTTGATAGTAATTCGTCACTTAATTTTTTACGCAACTCTTCTTGTTTTTTGCGATTTCTTTTTCTTTCCTCTTTTTTTTTAGATTACAGTCGATTCCCAACATACAACCTTCGCGACCTTTCATTCTTTGTTTAATTAAAAATTGCTTGTCTTCTTCTAAATCTATAAGTTCCAGTGCATCGGTACGAGCAATATCGAAGAGATCGCCTAAATTATCGCTCCACAGTTTTCTTCTGTTATGAATGTCGGACACTCTAGATATATTTTTTTTAAATCTTTCCATTCCTCATACAGACGCAACATTTTTTTTGTACACCAGTGCAAATCGTGAACAGGAATACGGGCCTTTTCCCAAAAAATTATACATTCTCTTACCACAAGATCGGCACTATCTTTTGCAGTTAATTTCGTTGTCCTCATATTATGAAAAAAAACTTTGAGGCAGTCCCCCTTCGAGGGAAGTTTAGAACCAACTATTTGGTGTTTTGAATAGCCTATTAAAAATATTTCTTCCCTTAACGAGGGCATTGTTATATATTTTTACAAAATTCACAAAAAATCTCTAACCAAAAGCACTTTACACAAGTAATTCACACGACTGAATGCAATTTATATAATTTTTGGGGAAATACATAATTCAGTCGTATTTTAAAAATCTAGTAGGCCTTGAAATTTATCATTAGAATCCGTTAAAAATAATGGTTGTTGTCTAGGAAATTAGCAATTTTAAAATTTTTGCCATGTAGATGGTGTGATTTAATACAAACAAACAAATGTGTTTTTGTAGTTAACGTTTTTGAATAAAAGCATCTATTAATTTCCTGACATAAAGGAAAGGTTAATTACCAAAAAAGTTCTTTTTACTATTTTTTTCACGAAAATATATAAATCCACATTTTTTCATTAAATATTGAAAAAAAAAAACGAGTTCAAAAAATTTATTTCGTATATATTGTAAAATATGAAAATACCTGACCTTTGACCTGGATGCGCGTCCAGAAAACGTTGTCCGATTTGGCTCAAATTTTCGTCACAAAACTTTTGGACCTATTGGCACAATATTCCGTTGAAAAAGCTTTAAAATTCGCGAAAAAAATTTGGCTTTCACCCTAATGTACATATGTATATATGCATGTATATTTTCTTTGATGTGTGTATGTAATTTACAACGGAATTTATAATATATTGTTCTTGTACTCACTGGTTTTTTTCGAGATTTTTCTTCCGAGGAGCAATACCTACTGAGATGTTGATGATTGTATGTATGGACGTGTGTTCTTGTTTCACTTTTTTCTGCACCTTTGGTTTCTTGTTGATCAGGTTCCTCTATTTTGCCTCTTACGAAACATTTGATTTGTAAAATGTAAAGGTTCCATATATTTCGTTGCGATTTGTGATGTACTTACATATATTTTCCACATGTATGTTAAACACCTTAACTGCACTTTTGTGTAATATCGGCACTATCTATACGTAGTATATATATATTTTTTGTTTTTTTTATAATAGGTGTTTTTATATAAAAGGGTTTTGGACTGTATTATAAGTGAGACGTTGGCACAGAATTATTTTTCTTAACGACTCAAAAGGACCATGTTTATTTTTGCACTAAGGTACATTCAAAATTCTATGGACGAGATGGACGAGGGGATTTTGGATGAGATGCCTCGACAGGGGAGATGAAGGCAATTACCAATAGGTGTAATGAAACTGGCACAGGGAATCAAATAAAACAATAATCTTTTATATTCGATCACTTACATTAATGTTTTATTTTAAAATTGTAATATTTAGGCAAATAGGTATACTTATGGTATTTTACAATGTGTACAATTACAATGTAAACCAGGAGAGGACTTTAACAATTCCGATCTGTTCAATTTGATGGTTGAAAAAAGAGTGGCCGATTAATTAACAATTTTACAAGTGAAAACCTAGGTTCGTTAAGATTCGTTAAGAATAAAGAAAATACTTTAATTCACGATAGCAAACTTCTTATTCTAGATATACAGGGATCGGATACTTAACTTATGAAATAGTTCATGATTCATTTCAACTCATTTCTAGATACAATTCAAAATTCAAAATATAATTTATCAAAGTGTACTTGCAAAAAAATAAATAAACATACATATGAATAAGCATACAAAATTCAAAAAAAGGAATATACATACGTCTGTAATTTGCAATAGTTTAAGTAACAGAGCCACAATTAAACAAACATTTTTCACGGCTTATTTTAATTTTCTGACATAATAACAATAAAATAATTCTTTGTTTTCGTAAAATATTTGTAAAAAAAAATTATAGCCTACAACAAGCAATAAATTTTTGAAAAAAATAAAATCAATCATGAACATAAATAAATAAATCATTCTAAACCTGTACACAAATAAGTGAACGAAACAAATGTGTTGTCTTGAACGTTTGTCAAAGCAAATTAATTACTCCTCAAGACGGTTTACAATGGTGGAACGAGGAACGATAAAAAAGGAAGGTTTGGATCGGTTCGTAACGTTCCATTTAGGGAATCGTTCCTTGGAACTAAGTCGTTCCGGAACAAAACAACTCTAGTATGCAAAAGATACATCGATGTTTAGAAAACACCGATGTATCGTTCATAAACATCGATAGTCTTATGGACGATACATCGTTGTCAAAATTAAAAAAAAACATCGACATCGTTCTGTTCGCTCTTGTTTCGTTTAATAAAATTTTTTGCCATATATAATTTTTTTAATTAAAAATATAAAAAAGTGTAATTATATATATGGCAAATAAAATAGATGATTATTGATGTTCGCACAATGTGGAATTCATGCTTTTACATGCTACATTGCACAGTGGTTCCAATTGGAAAAAAGGTAATAAATCTGTACCTTTGGAATTTAAGATCCGATTACAAAATGATGTATGAGAAAATCATAGAGGAGGACCCAAGCTTTAAGTATGATGAAACTAAGGCCACCCTGTAGAAACACATGGTGAGCTATAGGGTGTCCAAATTTACTATCTCGGGCATGATAAACTTTGTAGGCCTCATAACTTTTACAAATATTTTCCGATTTCAATGAATTTGGACATTTCTTATTAGGAAAAAAATTACGCTTTAAATCCCTAATATTTTCAGAGATATTTTTAAATTTTCGGTTTTGGCCGCGACTTGTTCCTGATTTCGTAAATATAATTGTTAATAGCATAGACAAAATGTTTAAAAAAAATATTTTATGATTTTAAATAAAATCCTTTATAATATGCAGAAGAAATGTTTTAGTGATCTCAATTCATGTAGCCGTGAATTCTTTACTATTTATTAAACAATATGACAATACTCTTATATTTATAAATTTTAACGATACATTGAATGGGCATTTTTTACGAATTTTTAATTCCAAAAAACTAGAAGAAAATGCGAATTTCCCATTTTTAGCGCGAAGCTGGAAACAAATGAGTAATATGGTAGCACATACCATCATATTACTCATACGTCTCATGCGTCGGCCAAAAAATGGGAAATTTGCATTTTCTTCAGGTTTTTTTTATTAAATGCCTGTCCCATAATGTCGACAAGTCGATTTCGTTCTCATATTTATAATGAAAACAAAAACTAATTTAAATTTTTTATTGTTGTTTTCAATATAAATATGATAACGAACTCTAATTGTTGACATTGTGGGATAGGCAGTAAAAATTCGAAAAAATGCCTCTTTAATATATCGTTGAAATATATATAGTATTGCTATGTACTTAACCCCCGACCAAAAAAGAGCGGTGTTACGAATTTGTAGTGTGTGTCGCACAGAAAAAACGGTTAGACCGAATTTGATTTAGTTTTCTCTGTTCAAAATATGACTTGATCGAGAGTGTTCTTAGCTATGTTTAAAGAAAATCGGTCCAGCCGCTTAGAAGATATGATATGTTTTCTAGATGAATCCTCTTGAATCTGTGTGTCTTTGACACCGTAGCTACCAAGCGGTTAGATCGATTTTAATTTATTAAATTTTGTTGCAAAGGTGACTTGATCCAAAATCTTCTAACCTATTTTTGAAGAAAATTGGTCCAGAAAATTTCATGTTAATTTCTTCGATCGTTTAATTATAATATCGTCTATTTTCTTCATGATAAAAATCCAATTTATTTGGTTTTTATAAAAAAGTTTACAAAAAATTTATTAACACCAATTTTTTGCTGTCAAAAATGGGTAGCTTCTTCAGGGATAATCTATGTATATAATTAATAGACAAACACGTTTTTAGATCCCTTTTATGCCCGTAATACTGAATGAATTTTGGAAATATTTATATATTTTTAAAGGGTTTTTATATAGAACCGGATAATCTTATTTTTTTTAAATCGGTTCAGTACTTTAGGAGTAATACGACTATCCAGTTCTTACTAACACCAATAAAAAAATACATGTATTTTTTTCTCCGCTACAAGTAAAGTTTTGTTTTGCACAAATAAAAAGCAAAAATAAAAGGTAGAGTAAATCAAGTATAGAGCTTGTTCTCTAAAGCATGATATTGTGTTCAACATTTCACGCAGCGTTGCCAGAACCTTTTCGAAGAAAATCATCATTTGGCGAAATAAAAATCATATTTGGATATAAAAAATCATCAAACTTTTATTCCACAGCTGAACAATGAGACTTTTACAGCAAACTAAAGCAAAAACGCGTTCTTTAGGATTATATGATTTCTTTCATGTCATCTTCTAGATAGAAGAGTTACTACTTTTTTTTGGCAACCAATATTAAAAAGATACTTGTAAAAAATTCGTGAAAAAGTTTGAAATCGGGAGCAATAAGCGAAGTATATAAAACATCGCCATGACTGTAAGAATATATCAAAATGCGGCAAAATCACTTCCAGCGCGACAAAAAAAAAATTCGGAAAACACAACTATATGAACTGGTTTACAGAAAAACATTTTTCAGCTTTTAAATAAAAAATGTGGAATATACAAACTTTAATGCACAAATCCGTTTTAAATTTTTTTCTATCATGCACAGATTTTTTAATGAGCATGACTAAGATTTTCAATTCAATTCAATTCAATTTTATTCAATGAATGTAATACATGTGGCCTCAGGGCCAATAAAAAATATTACAAGTACTAACTATACTATGAGAATTGATAATTCATTTAAGTAAGTGATCACTAAAATAACAACCAATAATATAATAATATAATATTCCTAGCATCTTTTCAGTAGGTACATCAGTATAGTTTACCCTAACTCGAGAATGGTTTAGCCAATTTTAATGAACAATGCACCAAAAAGATGCAAAATAAAATTACCTTTAAGTCATTCATATCTAGTTTTTTTTAATTTCCTACTGCTTCGGAGTTATTCAGAAATTAGCGGCGAAAATGCGTTTTTCATGCAAAATGAAACTTTTTTCATTTTCAAAAAGTCATGCAAAAATGAAGAGGGAAGCTATGTGGTATATTAGGAATATAATAAGCCATAAACCATTAAAATCGGAAGCAAATGTTGATTTTATTCACAATTAGTTGAGAGAACTAATACACACACAAATTTAAATTTTTCTGTGTATGGAAATTTTGATTTTTATCCATTGACCTCCTTTACTTAATTGCGAATAAAATCAACATTTGCCATCGATTTTCATGATTTAAGGCTTATTTTATTTCTAATTATCCTACCTGTCAGACTAATGATAGCAATTTAAACCTTTTGCAGCTTTAATTTCTTTTATGAGTTTTTGAAAACAATTAATTTTGCAAACAAAAAAATTTCGCCGGTAATTTCTGAAGAACTCTGAAACAGTTGGAAATATAAAAAATCAATATGCATGGCTGTCTTATTTATTCAAATCGAATAATCCGTTATCGAATTAGGGTGAAATATACTGGCGTAGCTATTTGAAATATTAGTCATACCCATTAAAAAAAATTTGTATATGATAGAAAAAAATTGATAAATTATTTCCATTTAACACATTAAACTTTGAATATGCCACAAAATTTTTTATCATTGAATATAATTGCTAGTTTTGTCATCCAAAGCTATCTTTAAAAGCACTTCAATAAACTTTTATGTTAAAAGCGGTTGAAAATTACATATAATATATGTAATTTTCAAATTAATACATTGTATTAATTGATCCAAAGAACTATAAAACGTAAGGCATGATATGTTTCAATACCTATTTATAAGCATAAAAGTTGCTTAAAAGAAAAATATATGGACAATTTGTGCAAAATTTCGCAATAAATATATAAATTTGTTGGTCCTTTTTTAATTATATTGTAAAATTGTGCACTAATTGTCAATATATTTTTTCATATAAACAAGTTTCATCCTTCTCCTGTAAAACTTAATATGTCAGATGGGGGTTTTTGCATTTTCTCTGACGATATACATATAAAAAGTATAAAAAAATCATAAATTGCGAGAAAAAAGAATCATCAAATCATATTTTGGTTTAAAAATCATCAAAAATATGATAAAATCATCATTCTGGCAACGCTGATTTCACGTGAAATGCTGTCAAAATACATATAATGTTCTTGAAAATTTTTGCACAAGTAGTACTTTGTTTTTCTCTTCAAGTATTCGCAGTTATCATACAAAGCAACCATTCTTGACATTCTAATATATTTTTTTGTTTTTTTTTTTCGTTGTTTTTCTATATGTAATTGGAGCTCTTGAAGATTTTCGGATTAATCTTCACTCTAAATATGGGACTTCCGGTGTATTGTTTTAGTTATTGAATTTTAACGGCCTTATTTATAAAAAATATCTTATGTTTATTAAGAGCGTATTTGACAGCTTTCTATACAACAGGCAATAAAAATTTAGAACCATAAGTATCTTAAACAAGGAACAACTATTAATGTCTTAAGATAGAAAATACTAAATAAAGTTCACCCAGCGGTATGACAAAAATTTAGTTTCAAGCACAGAAAAAAACTAAAATACGATTTTAATTACGACTAAAGTTGTATATTCAATTACTAAAATTCTAATTTCCAAATACACAAAAAAATCAGTACTAAAAAAACTTCAATATACTTAATAAAAAATTAAAACCATTTTCAATTAATTTAGTAATTGAATCAATTACTTATGTCATCCAAAACAATATTATCTAACAATTTTCACAAACATTGAGGAATTGAAAATTAGAATTTTAGTTATTGAATGTACAATTTTCGTCATAGGTTGAGCTTCAACAACGGAAGTAATTGAATCTACAGTTGTCGTAATTGGAATATTATTTTGTTTTTTTCTGTGTACTCAAAATTTTCAAAATGTTATAGAAACTTTTGTTTTTGATCACATAAATAATTGAAAATAGAATAGGTTCTATTTTCAACGGAGCTCAGACGAGAAATTAAAAATTCTATATTAGACAATATATTTCACTTTTACATATTAAAATCAAACGAAAACTCAGACAGTGTAATGACAGCTTAAGCCTTCCTTTTTCAAATTAAGATATCAAAAGTTTTGGAACATGTTTTTGAATAGAATGATTTGAAAACTAATAAACCGAAAGAAATTTTAAGTCTTTTTTGTTAACGTTACAAATTGGAAAAAGTATTTTGACAATGAAAAAGTACTGGAAATAGTACAATAGTACTTCCATCACTGATATATATTATTATTTTGCTCCATGCAAAATGGTCCCAATGAAAAATGGCCGAAAACCAAAAATAAAAAATGGCCCCAAACTTTTGTATTGAAAACAACAACACAAATTTCGGGGCTATTTTTCCTAATTTTTGAAACAATATTTTATTTTTAAATTGGAGACATTTTTCCCTATATTTTGCAGTCATTTTTCATTTTTAAATTTGGGGCCATTTTTAATTTTTCATAAAATAAAAATTAGAAAACATAAAATGAAAAATGGCCCAAAATAGGAAAAATGGCCCCAAAAATCTTATGTTATTGTTTTCAATAACGCCATACGCAAAAAGTGGATATATGGGAAATAAAGCCATATTTTTTTAGCTATTGCCATTATAATCTGCCTTCAGGCAGTCTTGACGAAGAATTTTAGCCGCTCGAAGAACGTCTTCGCTGAATAAATAGTATTGTATAGCAATGGCAAACTCGCCCCCCACAAATATTGATTATCGCATAACTCTGTCCTTTATGCACCGATTTTCAAAATTCTTTTTTGTTTGAAAGGCTTTGCTTGTTGCTTGGTCCCATAATTTTGTTTCGAAAATCGGATGGGAAAGTTGCTCACCCCTTGCATAACTGTGTCATTTGTCAACCGATTTTCAAAATTCTTTTTTTGTTTGAAAGCCTTTGCTTTTAGTTTGGCCCAATAGGTTTTTCTCCAAAATCAGGGGGCGAATTTGCCCCACCCCCGCCAAATATTGATTATCGCATAACTCCTTCATTTGTGCACCGATTTTCAAAATTATTATTTTGTTTGAAAGTCTTTCCAGGCAGTTTGGTCCTATACATTTTTTCCCGAAATCGGATGGCAAACTTGCCCCCCAGATATTGATTATCGGATAACTCTGTAATTTATCCAACCGATTTTCAAAATGCTTTTTTTGTTTGAAAGCCTTTCCTAGCAGTTTGGTCCCATACATTTTTTCCAAAAATCGGGTGGCAAACTTGACTAAACTCAAACGAACCACTGTTGTTATAAAAAAAGAGCATGCGCACTGCGCCGCTCAATATGCGCAGCGCAAAGCGCTAGACAAAAACATTAAATGCGCATTGCGCAAAGAGCTGCGCTAATAAATCGAATGCGCTTGCGCTGCGCATACCAATTACTCCTTTTTTTCGCTCCGCTCTTTTCGCTTGTGCGCTTTTTTAATACGCTTGTAAAAAGTGCGCAAAGCGTAATGAGCATAAGGAGTGCGCAAATCCGAACTCTTTTTGCCCTACCCCCAAAAATATTGATTATCGCATAACTTCTTCATTTATGCACCGATTTTCAAAAAACCTTTATTTTGTTAGCAAGGCTTTGCTTGCTTTGTTTGGTCCCATAATTTTTTACCCTAAATATGGGAGCAAATTCACCCCCACCCCCAAAATATTGATTATAGCATAACTCTTTCATTTATGCACCGATTTGCAAAATTCTTTTTTGTTTTTGTTTGAAAGGCTTTGCTTGCAGTTTGGTCCAATACATTTTTTTATAAAGCGGGCGGAAATCCCCCCCCCCATCCAAATATTGATTATCGCATAGCTCCTCCATTTATGGATCGATTTTCAAAATTCCTTTTTTGTTCGAAAGGCTTTGCCTGCAGTTTGGTCCCACATTTAACACAAATATCGATTATCGCATAACTCCGTTACCAATGAACCGATTTTCAAAATTATTCTTTTGTTTCAAAGGGGTTGCTTGCTGTTTGGTACCATAATTTGTTTTTGAAAATCGGTGGGGCGATTTGCCCCCCAAATATTGATTATCGTATAACTCTGCCATTTATGGACCAATTTTGAAAATTTTTTATATTAAATGGCGTACAAGATTTGGCTCTTTCTATTGAAGTCGGATTTTTTTGCCTGAATTATTTATGCTCAATTCGATTATGCTACGCAATTTTTCCTATTCGCAAAAATTTTAAAAAGTTAATTATTTTCTCTAATATGCATACATACGCTATCCTCAAAAACAATAAAAAAAGACAGAAGGGTAAAGAAGACATAACTTTAGAAAAATAAAATTGGCAACTATGTAAATAATTACATAAATACATATGTACGTACCCAGGAAACAATTTTGGCCGACATGTCTAACATCAGAAAAAATCTGAAACTTCACCAGACAATCAGCCGAGTTGTCTAAAATTTTTTCTGGTACGACGTTTCTGCACAATGTCTTAAATATTATACGATTAGTATCAGAGTAGTCTGCACATTATCCGAAGGCAATTTAATATCCTTTAAGGCATTTAACCGAGTAGTCTGCACATTTTCTGATCTACGTCTTACGACTTTTAGCAGTCGCATCTGCACATTGTCTAATTTTAGCTTTCGTTACAATTCCCATTTATCTCTTGAGTTTATACGCACAAATATTTGAGTTTTTAAACTTATAAAATATGGGTAAATGTTTTCTGATGGCTGCCATAAGCAGCACAACAATGCATGGAGAATTTTCAACGAAATTTCTGATAAATTTCTAATTTTAGCACCGACTTTTCTCTGATATTAATAAGACAACTCGAAAACTCCTTTAGAATTTCCCAAGGAAATTCGTCGGAATTCGTACAGAATTCTGTAAGACTTTTCGGTATAGTTTTTAGAATTTCCTGAGACAAAGAGATCGGGTTTCTTGTCAACCAGTCATATGATTTTCGGTACGTTTTCTGACCGACATCGGATACGAATTCGGCATCTTATGCAGACTTTCTGACCGAAATCGGCAAAAATTGTTTGTTGGGTACATACATGTGTGTGAAAGCAGTAAATTAAATTGAAGGTGAAAACAGTAAATTGAAGGAATTAACTGTACACATAAAAATTGCTACGCACAAAAATTACAATATTAAAAAACGGACACTACAAAAAAATTACAAAACAATCATCCATCTTTCATGGCGATATACATACATAGGGTAGAAGGGGACCATTCGCAACTTTTTTTTCTAAACGGGGATCCTGTCCAAACCTAAACTGATATGTATTTCCAATTTTTACTTTGCTTTAAATACTCATATGTGTTTGCTTTAATTTGAGTTCTTTTGATTCTAACTACTCGTCATTTTATATATTTTTTTGCAAAACCCCTAATTGATCCAAAACGGCGATACTTCCCCACCCATGGGGTCAATTCGCCAATGGGTGGGACACAAACGTCAGGAATAAAATAAAGCAACAATTTAATTTGTCAATATACCACCAATTTTAATTGCTTTTCAAACAAAAAAAAACTAATATAAAAATTTTGAGTTAAGATTTTATTACTTATTGTTAGTTCAATTTTATTGAAGATACAATAAATAAATATAACCGAAAAAAAATTAATTACACAGAAAATAAACAGTTAAAAAATCCATTTAAGGGAAGTCACCAAATGACTTTTTTGATTTCTTCATCAGAAGATAGTAGTATAAATGTAGGGATACTGGATCATCCAATTGGAATCTAATTGGATTGTACGTCCCTATGTAAAATCCATGTATGGATATTCCAATTGGATTTGCCGTCCTTGTAGAAAAAACATATGGATTTTACGTCCTTATGGAAAAACTACACGTATGGATATTCTGACACATCGAATTAGATTTGATCT
Source organism: Panzeria rudis (assembly GCA_956483635.1). NCBI lineage: Eukaryota > Metazoa > Arthropoda > Insecta > Diptera > Tachinidae > Panzeria > Panzeria rudis. Next base: position 49,054 of record CATQFL010000225.1, read on the forward strand.
CCTTATGAGATTTGACCTTCTTATGGGAAAAAATACATATGTATATAGAGATACTGGCTCATATAATTAGAAAAAAATTCTCATTCTCATAAGGCTCGACGTAATTGGAAAAAATATGATCGTTCTGTTGCGCATACATACATATATTTTTTCCAAGTGTATGCTTTTTTTACAATAAAGAGAATTTCAAATGAGATAAAAATATCCTCATTCTGATAAATACATTTTTTTTCTTAAGGCTTAACGTAATTGGAAAAAGTATGATCATTCTGTTACACATAGATATATTTTTCCATATATACATACAATAGAGAAATATTCAAATGAGATATTTTTTTTCCACCATGTCAGTGAGATTCTCATTGAGTAGTTTTGTTAAAAATTAAAATGAGAGTTGAATTGTCTCAAAAAAATTGATATAAAAGGCCAGTTAGGATTTAATTCTTAGTTATTGTTCTCCAAAGTTACTTGAAATTACGTTCAACAAAATGGTAAGAATGAAGTTTTACATAATATTAGAATATTTTTTATTTTGTTTAATTTTTATTATATGAACGTTTTAGAAATACATATGTATATGCATTTTATTTATTTGTGTTTGCTTTTAGATCTATCAACAAATAATTAACTAGCGCAAGGAACAAAATCGGAGTACACGAAAATTGAAAATATTCCTATAAATGAACCTTACAAAATTTTAAATTTTGAGTGGAAGGTTACACAGTATGAATCAAAAGTCATTGCATATTTAGACAACAATAAGTGGTTTTATCTTCCGCAAAGAATCGTTAAATATTTGAACAGAGAGGATCCTTACTTAGCTAAAATGAATGATAAAATTTGGACAATTATTTACAAAGGACGACAATCACCAAATGGTTCTGCAATATTCGAACTAATCTATAGCTAAATTTTTAATTGTCATAACAATTTTTTTTGCCTGTCGCAGTAACAAAGGAAAGACAATTTAAGAAAAAAAGGACGTAAAAATTTTCAAATAAAGTAAAACATCTGTTTGTATGGAAACAACTCTTAAGAAACACATGCACACGCTTGCTTTTCTTATGCAGCTCTCAGTATGTGGGATGCATCGGCTAAATCTAATTTTTATTTGTTCTAAGAAAAAGGGTTTGAGAAAAAAACTCATTACAAAAATTTTATATGTATATGAAGGACAAACAAATATTTCTGCTTCATTGTTAAAACTCAACAATTTACAAGGTCATAAATGTGTTACAGTGTTTTATTACTTAATAGAAGGAAAAAAGGATATCGAAAATGCTCAAACAAGGACAATTACCTGCACATGTATGTGTATGTAGTAGAGCCTCCAGAAAAGTATAAAATCAGCTATTTTTTTCGAACAAAATTCTAGTTCTGTGAAATTGTTCAACTTTAAAACATTAAAAAAATCTGTTTCGATATATTTTTTTAAGTGTATGGAGTTAATTAATAAAGTTTTACTAACAAATTGCTTTAAAATAACTTTAAACCGTGTGTGAAGCAAATAAAATGTAACATTTGTATAAAATAACATTTGTATAAAATAAAATTGTAACATTTATATATAGTGTATAAAATTAAATATAATAAAAAATGGAAAATACATTATATAGATGTGTTGAATGCGGAAAATTTTTTACGAAACAGAAAAATTTATCCGATCATGAAAAAACACATGCGGGATCGTCAAGATATTTAACCAATCTCCCTCCTGCTCAATAAAATATCAAAAGGGTACGAAGCCCATTTCAAACCAGTATTCAAACGTTAGTATTTGAAAACAACGATGAAGGATGTCTCTTTCCTGAAGCATTTTTAAATAAAGCTTGGTTGGCTTTAAAACCAGAAATTAATTTGTGGCTAAATCAATATAAAGCAATGAAAATTAATATTGAGCTACATGCACTATATGTCAAGCTTTCTATTGAAGATATGGAAAACACT
>CATQFL010000226.1:0-68000 GCA_956483635.1 Panzeria rudis
TGCCATAACTGCATTTTTGCAGGGAGATTTAAATGAAAACATATTTATTCAGCAACCAGAGGGTGTAATATGTAAAAATTCAAATTCAGTTCTTAAACTTAACAAGGCTTTGTATGGATTAAAGCAGGCAAGTTTAGTATGGAACATTAAATTAGATAAAGTTTTGCAAAATATTGGTTTCAAGAAATCAGAAATAGATCCGTGTGTTTATTACAATATTAGAAAGTCAAGCCAAACATATTTAGCAATCTATGTTGATGACATGCTGCTGCTGAGCAATGACTTGAAGTTTCGTGAGGACATCAAAATAAAGCTATGTGAAGAACTAAATATAAAGTTACTTGGAGAAGTTAAGAAATGTTTAAATATCAGAATTACCAAGCAAAATGGCATAATTTTTCTAGACCAGGAAGAATATATTGAAAAAATACTTGCAAAGTTCAATATGTCAGATTGCAATTCCGTTCAGGTACCTATGGATCCAAATCAAAAGCTTAGAAGACAAGAAGAAATTTTAAATGAAAATTATCCATATCAGCAAGCAATTGGAAGCCTCGTGTTTTTAACACAATGTACAAGGCCTGATATTTGTCATGCAGTAAGTTTTTTAAGTCGCTTTAATAATAATCCAAGTGCAGAACATTGGAATGCTGTGAAAAGAGTGTTTCGATATTTGAAGGGAACTAAACACGTAAAACTATGCTTTAATAAAGAAGGTAATAATGAGCTGACAGCATATTCAGATGCTGATTGGGCTAATGACATTGACGAGAGAAAGTCAATTACTGGCTACGTAGTTCTCTTACAATCAGGTGCTATTTCGTGGAGCAGTAAAAAACAACAGTCTGTAGCACTATCTTCAACTGAGGCGGAATATATGGCGATATCTGCAGTTACTCAAGAAGTAATGTATTTAAGAAAATTGATTCATGAACTTGTTCCAGATATTCCAGATAATCCAACCCCTATATACTGTGATAACAGAAGTGCAATAGCTTTGACGTCTACTAATACTTACCGTGCTCGTTCGAAACACATTGATGTACGACATCATTTTGTAAGAGAAAAAAAGAATAATAATCAAATCGATTTTAAACCAATAAGCACAAATGAAATGGTTGCAGATTTTTTGACAAAAGCAACAACTCTACCAAAACATACATATTGTTTTCAAAAAGTGGGTCTGAGCACTGTGAAGTAAATTTGAGTGGGGGTGTTGTACTGTAACAAATTATACTTTATAATTTTCATATAAAAATATCTTAATCTACTTACACATTGAAATTTATGGTTTAAGTTTTTCATTGAATAAAAATATTTTTTCACTCCGTATTTATATATCAAATAGAAAACATTGCCTTTCATTTTTTCAATATATATATATATATATATATATATATATATATATATATATATATATATATATATATATATATATATATATATATATATATATATATATATATATATATATATATATATATATATATATATATATATATATATATATATATATATATATATATATATATATATATATATATATATATATATATATATATATATATATATATATATATATATATATATATATATATATATATATATATATATATATATAAGTTCCTTTCACTCATCGAGGGAGCATAGGGCCATAAAATTTTATGGAATGCAAAAAACTATGAAAAAATCGCGAAAAATGCGATAATTCTCAAAAACTTGTTAACATTAAAAAAATAGATAATTCTTATAGTGATTGAAAATCGATAAAACAAGAACCGCCTAAAAAATCGCTTAATGCGATAATACCGGAAATATGCTTAAAAATAGTTAAAATTGTAAGGAATGCAAAAAATTAGGAGAAAAATCGCGAAAATGACGCAAACTCGCAATATACGCGATAAAAATAATTTGTTTTTAGTTTTTGGTTTTTTAACGAATTTTTGCGAATTATCTTCATTTCCGCGATTTTTTCCGAGCTTTTTGCATTCCTTACAATTTTAGCTTTTTTTAAGCAATTTTAAGGCTTGTTTGCAATTTTGCTGTTTTTCGCGAATTTTCGCGAAAAAAACGATTTTTGGCCAGTTCTTGTATTTATAACAGTTTTACCAATTTCAATCACTCTCAGACTTTTCTGTTTTTAATGTTAAGTTTTTGCGAAATTTTCATAATTTTCGCGATTTTCTCTGAGATTTTTGCATTCCTTACAATTTTAGCGATATTTAATAAATTTTACGGCTTGCTTGCAATTCGGCAATTTTTCTCGTATTTTGAGAGTAAAAGGGATGTTTTGCCATTTTTTGTTTGCTGCTGGTCAAGCTTGTGAGTATAAAAAATATTTAAGGGATTGTTTCTTATTCTCACAATCTGTAGAAATTTTTCGTCATTTGAAAATATAATTGAGTATATTGTAATTAAATTAAATTTTCCTTGTAATTGTAACTGCAATCATACCAATACAAATTGCTTGTAATTTCAATTGGTATGATTGAATTAACAATTACAAGTAATTTGTAATAGGCTTCCTACAATTACAATTATTTATAGTTGTAATTATTGATACAACAATTACATTCAGAAGAGAATTGTATTTGGTAGTAGTCCAATTACAATTACAAGTAATTTGAAATTGCACCAAGGCAATTACAAATTACTTGTATGTAATTGAAGTGAAAATGTGATCATTACTCCCCAAGCCTGGTTTTAAAACACTTTAAAACTATTTTTAGCCGACTTCAAAAAAGAAGGAGGTTATCAATTCGTGTGTATGTTTTTCTTTTACTTTTTTATGTTTGTACACGCATAGCTCTGTAATTTTTAACCGATTTTCAAAATTCTTTTTTGTTTAAAAGGACTTGCTTGCCATAAATTTTTTTCGAAAATCGGATGCGAAATTTTCCCCCCAAAATATTGATTATCGCATAACTCCTCCGTTTGTGCACCGATTTTCAGAATTCTTTTATTGTTTTAAAGGCCTTGCTTGCAGGTTAGTCGGGGGAAATTCGCTCCCCCCTTTCCAAAAAAAAAATATATTGATCATCGCATAACTCCTCCATTTATGGACCGATTTTCAAAGATTTTTGTTCGAAAGGCTTTGTTTGCGCTGCAGTTTGGTCCCATAATTTTTTTCCGAAAATCGGCGGGGTAATTTACTCCCCCGCCCCCTCGGAAATATTGATTATCATATAACTTCTCCATTTCTGGACAGATTTTCAAAATTCTTTTTATGTGTGAAATGCTTTGCTTGCAGTTTAATCCCATATTTTTTCGAAAATCGGACAGGCCATCGTGGTTAGACCACAAGCTTAATTCTATTTCGAATTTTTTTATTAAAGCCATTACACTAAAAAGCAGTTCAATGTCGGTGTTAGAAAATTGTAATACCAGCAATGACATTACAAACGTATTAAAAATGGGTAGCTAATTATTACTCTGGAAGAAATGGAAATAAACATCTTAATGCAACCGAATTATACCAAAGCAGCATTTGGCATATTTTGTAAACATTTTAATGCTTTTAAACCCTGTTTACGCAATTAAGGCCTTAATTGTCTTCAATTAATAAATTGAACAATTAGTACTTAATTGTTTCATAAATTGAGAAAAGTTCGAAATGCAGCCCTTTGTGACAAGTATGTTTACTGCGAAGTAGAAGTGAGAAGCAAAAATTGTATTCAGTGGCAAGCCCATGGTGTAATAAGTATACTGATGGCAGTATAACGTCAGATGATTATTTTTTTCTCTGGTAATTTTGTGCACAAGCTACGTCAAACACTTGTATTTTTTAACAACCATTATCTAGTTGTTATTTTATTATTGTTTTTGTTGACCTTATGCGGCCACCTGTGTACTTATTACAGGGCTGCAAAGTGTACACAAATGTAGAACGTATTCGTATGAATTTCGTGTGTGCATAGATGTATGTTCTTATGTATATACTTATGTATACATGCATGTATATGTGTGTACATACATAGCCACGACCAACATATATACAAAAAAAAAACATACATGCATACACACACAAACATACATACGAGTACTTTCGAATATATTCGTGCTGCCCTCTAATACTTATTACACCATTGACAAGTCAAATGCTAATTGAGTTAGCTTAATTTACTAAGTGTGAGCACAAAATTTAATTGCTCAATTAAAATCATATTGTCTCAATTAAAAATCCATGTCTGAACAGGATATTAGCCAAAGAGAAATGCTAAATTTAGCAGTGAAAATGCTAGAATTGCAACGCTGGTCGCGTGAAAGTTCATTCGACTCTCAGGCAATCAAACTGAGTTGAGAACGCCAATATGGGATTTAGTAAATGAATGTTATTCCAGCAAACACGAAGTCAATCCTTTGATATAAGATGACTATCATTTGATATCAAGCACAATTCTCAAACTTTTTCAAATGTTTATGTTTACCACTTGAATCCAAGTTGATAATGATTTGAATATAAACATTTTACAATAAGTGTTTTATCAATTTGATGTGGTCTTATTCTCAAATTATAAATCAACGTGGAAACACTGTTTAAAGCGAAACATGAACTGGAAACATTTTAACAATTAGGGAATTCACAACAGCGTTCTAAAATGTGTCTTAATATAACGGCGTTTCAGTTTTAGTCTTTTATTGCTGGTTTGAAATTTTTTTGTTTTGCATATAAATGAAATTTACTACCAGATAACAAATTTAAACGTCCATGAAGTACTATGTTTTCTTCAACGCGGCAATATTTTAAATAAAGAATTCGTGTGTGGTTTAAGTGGATTGGTGTTTCTTTGGCATGTTGATAGGTACCAAGCACTATCGTGCTTGTGTTGTTGTCTTGTTTGTTGTGTATTTTGAGTTCGTGTTCTATACATGTAACTCTGCGACCACACGAGCAGCATTTCGTGTCTTGATACATGCAATAACGCTAGCAGAACCGCAACGTCCATTGCCAATGTTCTTGCTTGTATTTCTTGGTAGCGAGCACGTACAAAACTTAAAACATTAAATTGACAATTTTGCTGAAGAAGGTTGTGCGTTGTTTACACTGTATTCTTTTATGTATGTAATTTATAATTATATAAATAATAATTTTTTACATTTTCCAGCGATGTTCTCTTTAAAATTAACTTTATTGTTAATTTTTTCACTTTTCACAAAAAAAACTCAAATGGCAATTGAATTTGACAGCTTGTGTTAAAAGATTATTGCTCAGCAATGTATTTTAACATTTGTTGCTGAATATGTATTTGAGCACATATTCATACGGTCCACATGCAAACATCTTGTGTCGGCAATCGAATTTGACAGTTGCCACGGCAATAATTGCCAAACTTATTGCTCGTGTGGTCGGAGTGCAAATATTGAGAAATATTCGGCAAACTTCGTCGTTACTTTTATTACTCTAATATGCTGTGCCAAGATGAATTAATTTTATCAGGTGGTGTTGATTCTAAAACCACTACAACATTATAATAACATTTGACATATCAGCCCCTATGTCAACGTACACAAATTTTGACATACGAGCATCTAATTTGCGGAAAAAAGTAGAGCAGCTGTGCTTATAATATCACCTGTATAAATCCACCTTGTGCTGTGCTTTGTATCGTTGCTCACAATCAAATTTTAAGGTGTAACGATATTGCTATTTCCAAATTTTAAGATACACATTGTGAATTCCCTAAATATGTGCAGAAAATTACATAGAAAAAGTTTGCTGGTTTGTGATCAAAAATAAATTATCATTAGTACCAACCTGAATAAAAACAATTTTTATTTATAAAAATTTATTTTATTTATGTTCCACATTATATTACTTACAATCCACATATGAAAAATTTTTGAGAAAAACGTTTGAAAGTGAGTTAATGATAAATAAATTTCTGAATTTTAGAATAATTTCCTCTTTTTGTTGTGAATGTTTTTCAAGTTATTTGCAAATGAATCTATTTTATTTTTCTACGCATTTATACAATTAGAAATCCATTGGATAACAATAAAAGTATTTATAAGGCCAAATGAAAAATGAAAACCAAATTAAACCTTTAAGAAATTTATTTTTTGACATATTGTCATAATTTTATATTCAATGAAATTTATTTGTTGATGATTGTTAAGCATTGTTTAAAAAGAAAAATAAAATAGATGTCAATCGAATACAAATTATTTGTTGGGTTTTGTATAAGTTTCTAAGCCTACAACACTTATTTTATTCTCTTGTAATTTTCAAAAATATGTATTAGCATTTGTTAATTTTCAAATGGTTTTTGAAAGTCTGTGCATAACATAAGAGGTGTGTAAATGTACAAAGTTGTGGTTGAAGTCTACTGACGATGTAAAGCGCCAATAAAGTGCATATAGACAATGCTTAAAAATATTTTTTTCTTTTTGAAATTCTGTTCAACAAAAACCTATACACCAAATTGAAGGTAATAAGGTCCGCTTTAAGTTGCATATAGTCCGAGCCTCGAACATATCCTTAATTTTTACCAATACCGGAAATCTGAGCAAAATAATTTTTTTTAAACATTGTGCAATAAAAAATTGTCAGCCTATATAAACTATACACCAACTTAAAGATAACTAGGTCCGCTTCTCGTTACATGTGGTCCGGGCGCCGAAATAATCCTTCATTTTGACCAAAGTATATTAATACAAGTACGCTCACATCTAAAACAACAAAAACAACAGGCATTTTGTTTTTGTATTTTCTATTGAATTGTCAATAAATATATAAAGAAGAAAATAAAAAATATTGATTAACCCGTTCACTACCCAAGTACACTATAGTATACACATCTTAATATACCAACGAAAATACAAATTGTAGAAAGACATTCACCCGGACTATGAAGGTATGTCGAAGTCGAATTTGTGACTTCAAATTGTCGTAGAATAAAGAAAACTTGCCAAATTTTTCTTTATTCTGACAATTCGTCGTAGTCACAAATTTAACTTCGATATATAATTACAATAAATTGCCAATACGTACTTAGGATGTCTAAAGAAGTGAAGGATACAATTTCAATTTAATTTCTATCAGCATTTTGTATAATGAAAAACTGACATGAACTTAGCACAAGTGTCAAAATTGAAAATGGTGTTAACAAGTTTTGTCCTATAAATTTACAGTAAAAATAGCGCTAGAATGTAATCGTGAGTCAAAACTACATTATGCGCCGATTTTTAATGCCAAATTGTATGGAGGAACTCGTTAAGGCCAAGTTCAATTTCGTCAGTTATGCTAACTTCATGCCGATTTTTCATTATAAATAATGCCGAATGTTTGTTACCATATAATATGAATGGCTGAACAAAATAATGCTAATATATAATAATATGTTGAAGATGGTAGAGGCAAATGTTGAAATTAAAATATTTCCCCTATATTCATAAAAAAAACAAATGTATTTGAAATCTATTTTAAGAAAATTTTCTAGAAAAATTTTGAAATAAAATACATTTCTAACTCTTTTTAAATTTTATGAATATGGGGTTTGTATTTATCGAGTAGGTGGTATAAAAGGATTAACAAAGGCAAAAGGAAATAAATAAATTGTTTACATTTGTGAATTTCATATTAATATTTAAGTACAATTTTTGTAAATTTTGTACGCGCAAAATATGTTGCAGAGTTATAAGCAATTTAAATTGCTAACAACACACACACAAATTTAAGCACCATATACCCAACAAACATGCGGATTTCATATTTAGATTAGAATAATTTAAGAGGATGACTTGCGAATTGTGTTCAAATATACCTTTCTGAAGAAGAATAGCAAATGGTTTCTCAAATTGGGTATACATGTGGGTTATTCCAGAAAAAGTAAACTTCTGTCACGTCCGTCGCCAAGCACTAAAGGTTGTTTTTTCCCCTTTTCTTTTACTTAAGCCCTTATGACACTATATTTTTCTTGCATTGTTTTGCTATAGGATTGAAAGAAAGAAATAGCAAATGATAGAAAGAAACAACTATACAAAATGTAAACAAAACGTAATGACTTCTTTAAGTGCTGCCTACTTTTTATTTATAATAAAACGACAAAAGAAACAAAAAGTTGAAAAAAGAGGCGCTAAATCGCTGAATTCGTGAATAAAACGCTAACTTGGCAGCACTTTAATGTTTTAAGCTTGAAATGTCAATTTTAAGTTGAACATCTTTACATTTTTTTTTGACAGGCCCCCATTTTTTATCGATAACATTAGTAAAAGCTTTGACAATGTGGTATTTATCTTAATATAGCTGAACTCTTTGCACGTGGTAAAATTTTCCATTATATTCTATTTGCACTGTTCTCCAAAACTTGAAAAATGAAGAAAAAATATAGTGTCATAAGGGCTTTAATTTAGAGCTAATTTTGTTCTACGCAAATATATAAATAAGTAAAAAAAACATTAAGCTTTTCATTGAAAAAAACCAGCTTGGCGACGGAGGCGACAAAAGTTGAATTTTTCTGGAAATGCCCTTATATTATTGATAAATTTCTTAAACATTTTTCAAATGTGGAACTAAAAAATTATAAGTACTTCTTAAAGAACAACACATGCATTTCTTTCAAAGCAGTTCAAGAACGAGTTAAAACATCAGAAAGATCCATTTCGTAAAATTCTAAATATAGCTTTAGATTCAATAAAGGGGTACATATCGTCACCTTATATGCAAACGGACGTTCACGCAAAATTTAAGATTCCTGCGATCAAAAATGCCGACTTTATTAAAGAAACTCAAACAGAGGCAACCGCAAGTTCATGTAATTTTTAATGCAAGACGACGTAAAAAACATACAAACGCATGTATTCCCTGAGATTATTAGCAACGGTGTTAACGGTGCTTTTTATTTTTTGCTTCTGTTGTAAAAAAATAAAAGTGTAGTTACGTCCGTTTGCATTTAATTTTACGATATATAATGAGAACAATTACAATGGCGAGAATATTATAAATTAATTCTATATTATCCGAATTAATATTCAAATAAAATAAAACTTATTTTAAGAAACTATTTGTTTCAAACAATGTATTTAATGTTTGCTGAGTATAAAAGGGAAAAAGAAACTAAAAATAATTTGACAATTTAGTAGAAATAAGCTGATGTTAACCAGACGAAGTGGGCGTACTTGTATTAATATACTTTGATTTTGACCTATAATGGCAATAGCAGCAGGACGAAATAAAATACATGTTTTATTTTTGAAACTTTGTTCTAAAAAAACCGGTCCAGCAATATAAACTATATACCAAACTAAAGGCAACAAGGTCCGCTTCAATCTACATGTGGTCCAGGCCCCGAAAAAAGCCCCCATTTTTCCCTATACCGGAAACAGTACTTGAGCGAAATAAAATACATTTTTTCTTTTTGAAACATTGTTCAAGAAAAAACGTGCACGCTATATAAACTATACACCAAATTGAATGAAATAAGGTTTGCTATAAGCTGTATGTAGTTCGGGCCCCGAACAAATCCCTAATTTTGACTTATAATGGAAATAGTACTTGAGCGAAATAAAATACATTTTTTCTTTTTGAAACATTGCACAAGAAAAAACGTGCACGCTATATAAACTATACACCAAATTGATGGAAATAGGGTTTGCTGTAAGCTATATGTGTCCGGGCGCCGTACAAATCCCTAATTTTAACCTATACCGGAAATAGTACTTGAGCGAAATAAGATGAATTTGTCCTTTTTGAAACTTTGTTCAATAAAAAACGTTCCAGCAATATAAACTATATACCAAATTAAAGGTAATGAGGTCCGCTTAAAGGTGTATGTGGTTCGAGCCCCGAACAAATCCATAATTTCTGCTTATACCGAAATATATACTAGTAGTGCTGTAGAAAAGTATTTATGTTGTCTAAATAAACCGATTTTTCAATATATTTGCTATTACATGATTACTATATTTTATTCTAAATAATGTTTTATTAAACAAATAATATAAATTGATTGTAATTTCTTAATAATTTCATAACATTTTAGCAATAATAAAATTTGTCTTGATTTAGTATGTTAAATTAGTTTGTTAATTCTCCCATAGCACAAAAAGGGAAGACGATCAAGTATTCACAATAAATTAGCTGATTTTTTGCGGATGTTGCCATATAAAAGTAGAAATTCTATTTTCTTAAACTTGGTAGCACTAAAATTGAGCTCTGCAGATCTAAAAGAGAGAACATATTTTTCGCTCTCTTCAAAGTTAGAGAAACAAATTTAGTTTGTTATCTTAGTTTGTTATCTTCTCGGACGCACAGCTGTTTATGGTGTACGATCGCCACAATTAGACAAGCGACAAATGCTGCCACGACCAAAAAATTACAACCAAAATTTTTGAAAAAGCTACCAAATGTGGAAAAATAACCAACTTTAAAATGCATTATGTGCAAAGGGCCTTGTGAAAGAACAAATGCAAGATCTCGTAGCTTTTTTACTTTTTTTTCGCTTATATTTATTTATTGTATCTTCAACAAAATTGAGCTAACAATAAGTAATCAAATCTTAACTCTAAAATTTTAATTTTGAAGTCCAGCCAATGCCAGACAAAATATTTGTTTCAGCGATTGGTTCTTTGGTTGCCTACGTCTCCCGTGTTCGGCTGAGAGCAAGAAAGTTCTTCCTTCTCATCCAAGTGTGGCCTCTAAAGTTAATGATGTTTCGGGCTAGGGATTTATGCGCAACTCGAGCTTATAAAACACTGTCTTAACCAGCGGCACATCTAAATCTTTATGAATTCGCTTGTTTCTGAAATACCATGGGGCTGATGTAATCGTACGGAGTATTTTATTTTGTCTCCTTTGAATTTTTTCTACATTTGATGCCGAAGCAGTGGCCCATAACTGGATACCGTAGGGCCATACTAGGCTTAGAGTAGAGTTCCTTCGAATGAGCCAAATCATTTGAGCTGCTTTTAATTTCATTTGGGTCACCTTTGTATTTATGTGGGACTTCTATGTTAGACGACGATAATGATGAACACCGAGATATTTTACTTCAGTGTGTTGAGGTATAGTTTGGTTATTTATTTGTATAGGTGAGCAGGTTTCTCTGCACAATGTAAATGTAATGTGTAGACATTTTTGTTCGTTAATTTTTATTCGCCATTGTTTTAGCCATTGTTCCAACTGGGGTATATAATCTTGCAGTTTGCGGGAAGCTTCTTGATGGCTTTTGTGAGCACTTAGAAAAGCTGTATCGTCAGCGAATGTTTATATGTGTGTGTTACTGCTTACCGGCAAGTCAGAGGCATATATCAGATATAATACAGGACCAAGGATGCTACTTTAAGGAACTCCGGCTTCAATCGGTTGCGTAGGACTTAGAAAATTACCTTCTTTAAAAACAAATTTTCGCTCATTTAAGTAGCTTTCTAAATGCTTAAGGGTATTTTCGGTAGGTTTTGCTTTAGTTTATGTATTAAACCTTCGTGCCATACTTTATCAAATGCCTGAGACACATCGATGAATAGCGCAGAACACTATTTCTTCTCTTCGAAGGTTTTTCTAACCACGTTTACGACCCTATGTGTTTGTTCAATCGTTCTATGTTGTCTCCTAAGCCCGAATTGGTTATCTGGAATTCATCCAGTACGATTCAGTATGGGTGTTACTTTGCTCATAAGTAGCTTTTCAAATAGCTTTGACATATTAGATAATAGGCTTCTAGGCCTATAGGATTCCACCTTCGTATGATCTTTGCCTGGCTTATAGGGTAGCTTATAGGGTAGCTCTAAGAGCATTTTGTTGTTTATTTTATCAGCGCCTGAAGCTTTTTTCGAATTTAAGCCCGCAATACAGTGTTCAATCGCACATATATTGAACCTCAAAGGAACATCTGGTATAGCGAGGACTGGTGGCAGCTCAACTATAGTATTTGGAGGATATACTTTCTGCAAGTGGTTTACAAACATAGCACCTTTTTCAGCGTCAGTTCTTGCCCAGTCTCCATTCGAAACTCGTAATGGAGGCTTATATATCACTGGTCTTTTGAGGCCTCGGGCTGCTCTCCATAGCGAATAGTCTGTTTGAGGTGTTGCGTAGAGCCCATTCAGAAATTTTTGAAGAGAAGCGGTTTTTTGATATTCTAGTAGAGTTTTCAGCTGTTTAGTACATTCCTTCAGCCTAGATTTTAGCTGAGGGGATCTGTAGTGTTGCCATTGTCTCCAAACTCTTCTTTTTTCGGATAAAAATCTTTCAATATCTGCTGAATAGATTTTATTATATCTTACCTGAAGATTTGTAGTAGTAGCATTTAGAGCAGCTTGCTTAAGGTTTGCCTCAAACATTCTAATAGAGTCATTTATGTCAGCAGGCGTTTTTAATGGAATATTTTCTGTGCAATGAGCACTCAAATGTTTTTTAAATTTCAACAAATTTATACGTGTGGTTGTCATCGTTTTATCACAAGTGGGTGAAGAAGTTGTATGTGAATATATAGTGACAATAGTTGGTGAGTGATCTGATGACAAATCTAAAGATGCTTCAACTTGGATCGTTTCGCTGTGCACACCCTTTACCACTCCAAAATCAATACCATCAGGTAATTTTCGGCGATCTGTTGGCCTGTAAATTGGCCGCCCACTTGATATGACATTCAAACGTATTTTAGAAATTGTGTCAAACAAAACGCAACCCTTGGTGTGATGAAGCGAGATGCCCAGAATGTTTGCTTAGCGTTGTAATCACCGGCGGCCAAAAAGCGTGGGCCTAGTGAATTAAAAAATCTACTATATTGATTTTCTGTAATAGAGTACCTAAGAGGAGAGTAAATTGATGAAGTCATCAGGTTTTGATGAAAAGCTGCAATGCAGATGTTAGTTGCTTGAAGATTGTCTTAACAATGATCACTCATGCAGTAGTGTTTTAATCGCGATTTTATTAGTATACCCGAGCCACCACAAACTCTACCTTAGGGATCGTTTGTGTCGTAGAGAGTATATCCTTTTAAAAAAGCTTCTAGCCATCAAATGCATCTCAGAGATAAACATAACATCAATTTGTTTATCCCTCATGAAGTATTCTAGTTCGTTTTTATGTTGGCGGATGCGTTTTGCGTTCCAGAAACAGATTTTAAAGTTCATTGTTTGTTTAATGCAGCCTGCAATAATGTAGACTGCATTTTCAACACTTCCTGCATCATGCAGGTCATGTTGGTTGTAAAAAAATTTTCTGTTTTATTAAATTTTCTATTGAAGCCTCAATTCGATCAAAATTGAAACCCATGTTTTCGTTGGCAAGAGACCGTTTTTGAGCTGTGGGCTTTACAGTTAGGACAGTCATAAGATTCATTTAACCAATTTTCAATGCATACTTTATGGAAATGGAGTTTACATAATGTATTGACACAATCTGAGATATTAGACATGTCCTTTTCACACAATGAACAAAGGTTTGCCAAACTAGTCTCACTAGCTGCAGCTAAATTCTCATTACTATGAGCTAATACCATCGTTTTAATTTTTTTTTGCAATTTTAATGAAATATAACTAAGATGAATTATAAACAAACAGACATACGATATTTTCCGAATGTATAACGTTTTAAAGGGGGGTTTTTCAAAATATTCTTTCTATATTTCTTCAAAATATTTTAATGACTTTCTTTTTCATTAATACAAAAAGTATTCGATGTCGGAAAACTCTCAACGAAAAAAACAATTTTTCTATACGCAATAAATACAGTATAAATAACCGGGCTATTGTAAGCGACTTCACGCTTCCAACCATCTTATCATATCCCATGCCCAAGATCCTAGTTGGGATTAAAACTCGCTATAAGAAGCAAGATTTTAATATTCCAGTAACCATCACTCAAGACATCAAATATAACAGACAGTAAAAACGCCATGTCTGCAAAATTTTCAAATCACCAGATGTTCAATTGCAAATAACAGAAAGAAGATTTAATTATGCTAATGGTCGAGAGCTATCCGTACCTATAACCAAACAGATAGTTGAATTCCGATTAGAATTAAAACTTATTCTGAATTAGCTTTTTTGAAATTTAATGTATTTGCATCAAATACTGAACTCCACTAATGTATTAATTATTTCATCTCACAATCGGTTTCTTATTCAAGTAACACAATTTTCTGTTGTTAAGAAAATACTTTCGCCCTCTAAAGAAGTTGCCCTAACTATCCGGACATTGTATAAATTATCAATATTTTTCGTCCTTTTTCCGCTGCCTCCAAATAATTTCAGCTGCTTTGTTAATAGCAGCGTTTAAAGTTTGCTCAAAAGTCCTATCTTGCATCATCGTCATCTGAAGTAATATCTGTTTCCCCATTTTCTTCGTCATTAAATGCATCAAAAAGCGTGCATAAAGATTTTCTGAATATTTAATTACCGTACATTTTGATGTATATTTAAGATAATGCAGTTGCTTTTACTAAAAAAAATTTGGTTCCTTTAAATAATTAATTAAAGAGACATTTTTCTCTTCGTTCTTCAATCCAAAATAACTTCATATGCAGCTATTTTGAATTAGCTGCATAGTCAACTTTTCACGATTTTTTGTGCAGATATATCAAAAATATTGTTAAGAAATTTATTATTTGACATATTGTCATAATTTTATTTTAAATGAAATTTATTTGCTGGAGCTTAAGCAATTGTCTATATGCAAAATTTCGTTGGTGCTTTACCAACTCATCAGTAGAGTTTAAACACAATTTTGAACAGTTAGAGACCCTTTATCTTATGGACAAACTTTTAAAAACCATTTTATTGTTATCCAATGGATTTCTAATGGTATTGAGGTATAGAAAAATAAAATGGATTCATATCGAACAAAAAATTATTTGCTGGGTTTTGTATAAGTTTCAAAGCCTACTATGCTTATTTTTTAAAAATCATTTATATATTTGTAAATTCTCAAATGGGTTTTAAAAGTTTGTACATAAGATAAAGGGTTTGTAACTGTTAAAATTGTGTTTAAAGTCTACTGATGAGTTGGTAAAGCACCAACGAAATGCTGCATATAGACTATTGATTAAACTCCAGCAAATACATTTAATTTAAAAATACTATTACGTTAAAAGTACTTATCTGCCTTAATGTGCAAGTAACTACAAAATAATTCGCATCTCCCGGAGATGAAATCTTCATCGGACCACATATGTCCGTATGAACTAAATCGAGAACATCATTACCTCTTTGACTCGCATTCTTAGGAAATGGTTGACAAGTCATTTTTGACTTTAAACATATTTCGCATATGAAATTTTCTGGTATTTTTCGATTGATAAACCACGTACCATACCTTTTTGTGATAATTCAAGCATACTTTTCGGGTTTAAATGGCCAAGACGTTTTTTTTGATGATTTGAAACTTCTCCGTGCCCCTTGCTGTACAAGGGATGGGAGGTTTACTTGGCTGAACTTTAGGTTATAGCGCCATCAACAATTGCTAAAAGGAGTCTCTTCCAAGATAATTCCAAGCGACGTATACCGTCGCACACGTAGCCGGAACTTCTAAAATCCACTCCTTGCTTCGCAATTGAGTTTTTGTTTGATTCTCCAACTAATTATCAATATATATTTATTTTTGTTTAAAAGTGAGGTTTTGTTTGGTTCTCCAACCAGTTATTAATATTTTTCTTTATAATAGTTTTTTTTGCATGTGGTTAATGGAAACCAACGGGATACTGCACGGTTTACCGTTAACCGACGCCAACCACTAATCACATGCGGTGTGAGACGCAACTCTCGAAGGCCAATAAACGACAGTGGCCTGGTTGCATTTACGATGTAATTGCCAATGACGCGTGATGTTGATCCGCCCAGAGCTGTTTTATGAATGGCCAAGACGTTTATGCCAAATATTTGTCATAAAATTTTTCATCTCAATATTTTTTGGCTCCTTCTTGAAACAAACAAACAACTGATCCTCTCTCATACCTTTCAGCAAAATATCTCTATCGGCATTAACAATGTGAATCTTGTGCTCCTTAAAATTTATGAGTTTGGCAACTTCCCCTATCAGCCAGCTGCAGCCGAATTCGAGCCGCCGCCGAAGACTTTTTCACGAGCCGCCGCCGCCGACAAAATCGCTCGGCGCAGGTCTCTAGTAAAACCTCAAAACATTTTTCAAAGATGAAAACAAGGTATTTTGTTTCGTTTACTTCATATTCGTTCATCCATTCAGAAGTTAAGGTAGAATTAGTAAAATCGTATCGTTCTACTTTACAGCCTGCCGTATCGTTCAGCTCTGTGTACAAGTTATAGAAAACGTAACACTTCAAATAAATGTGTCAGCTGTTTTTTGTATACATAAATATTTGTCTTATAAAATAAAAGCAAGAAATTTTAAAAATTCATTCCATAAATAAAATGTTTTAAATTTGTGCGAAATGTATAAAGTGTGTAAAAGACGGCATCGTAAACGAAGATGGCAGGTGCGCCCAGTGAATCAAAATCGAGTAGAAGCTGGATATTTCAAAAAACATTTTTTGCCTATAAAAAACATTGATGCGGATTAAGTGTTTTTACATACACGGATGACTCGCCCAGTCTATGATCTACTACTCAGTATTGTAGAAAAACCTTTAAGCAAATTTTGGCAACGAATTGGACCAGAAGAGAGACTTTCTATAACGCTCTTGTAAGTAATAATTTCATAGCTAGTATTTTGGTTTAATTTAATGAAACAGGTTCTTAAACATATCATGGAGTTTCTCTTCAAAGCATAGCATGGAGTTACAAGCTAGGTAAGACCACGACCCGAAATATTATTTTGGAGACCTGCGATGTATTATGGAACCTGCTATCACCCATCTATGTAAGCGAGCCAACAGAATCTCAATATGAAGATATTGCAGCAGATTTTAAAAGAATGTGGAACGTCCCTAACTGCGTAGGAGCTATCGATGGGAAACATGTTAATATCAAATGCCCCCAAATTCTGGATCATTGTTTTACAACTACAAGAAATTTTTTAGTATTGTCCTAATGGCTACATGTGACGGAGAATATACGTTTACTTCAGTTAGTGTTGGAAGCTATGGCAGCGAGAGTGATGGAGGTAAGGTTAATACACTTATGTACATACATTCACACATATCGATGGTCTCAAGTAGAAAGACCCTCACTCGTGTTATTTATGCAATTGAGTTTTTCAGTGATTCACATACATTTCACATAAATACATTTTACAAAAATGTGTTGCAATAGTGTATAAAATAACGCTTTTGTACAGGCAGTTGTACTGTTTTTATTATGTTTTTACCTTCTCCTGTAAAGTAACAGTTATTTGAGTTACTGCCTTTCTACTTGTGACCAACGATATGTATCCTATACGAATGTATGTATGCATGTATATACGAATGTATAACGTGTTAAACAATAATATAAATTTTTTAGGAATTTTTCGTACCTCAAAATTTGGACGAGCATTAATGGAAAATAAATTGCCATTACCACCAAATTTATCCCTATCTAAGGATTATCCCGAGCCGTTTCCTCATTTTTTTGTTGGTGATGCAGCATTCCCGCTAAAAAAACACTTAATGCGTCCATATCCTGGTTAATTTTTAGACAAAACAAAACGAATTTTTAATTATAGGCTTTCCAGAGCTCGCAGAGTAATTGAAAATAGTTTTGTTATTTTAACGGCCCGCTGGCGTGTCCTACGCAACGTCATTGAATGTGCACCCGAAAATTGCGAGAAAATTGTTTTAGCTTGCATTGCTTTGCACAATTTTATAATGTTGAACGATGTCCAACGTTGGTATTGCCCCGAGTCTTATGTAGATTGGGAGGGGCCGGACAATATTTTACATAAAGGAAATTGGAGACAAGACTTATTACAAGCTGGTGGACCTTTACCTTTAATGAGAACTTTCGCGCGCAGGGCGGCAACATCAGCTTTTCAGCTGAGAGACAATCTTGCACACTATTTTGCAAATGAAGGAGCTATACCTTTCCAAGATGAATTAGATCTTACAATTCATGGACCCTATTGAAATAAATTTATATACATACGTAAACGTGTATGTACACCCATAGTCACACAAAAAAACTGAATTATAACATTTATTTATTTTGACTTACATTTGCAATTGCATTTAAACATAAGTTTCCCTTCCTTTAATAAAACAAGAAAACAATTTATTTAAAAAGAAAACAATTCAATTTTATTTTTCTAAACAAGAAAATTTTATACATGTAATAATAAAAACCAAAAATTTTTTTTGTTATCACGTAAGTTCAATAACAATGGGTCATTTCCATTTGAGAAAATATTTTAAATTAATACTCTTTAAAAATACATATGTACTTATGCAGATATGTATGTATGTAGCAAGAAACAAAAAATTTAAGTCTATGGCCGGGTTTACATACATCTGTGTGCCATGTGCCACTCATGCGTAAAAAAGCGTAACCACTAATTACTAATGAAAACAAATAATCAATTTTATAGAATCCAACATGATTGGAAACTGTTTGAATCAATAAATACATGTCTGAATCAAACAGATTTTCATTATTAATTAGTAGTTACGCTTTGTTGGTCACATGGCACACAAGAAATGCCAGATGTAAACTCAGCCAATAAATTACGTCATCAAAGTGAAAATTATTGGAAAATAATAACAAAATTTCTGCCCCCATATTCATATATGACGTCATGGCCCACACCATTTGTCAGTGTATTTTTTGTAAATTTATTTACAAAATACTTTTAAATAAATAAATAAAATAATTTAAGGTTTATTTGTCAAATAAGCGCTTAATAAACCTGAAATATTCTAAAATTTAAAAAATTGTTTTTGTTTTTCATACAAATCATTCAAATATTGCTTTTAATATTTCTACTAAAACTATGAAAAACAAAAAACATTTTTAAAACTTGAACTTTTGTTATTGTTTCCCATTAAATTTCACGTTGATGTCGTGATTTATAAAAATAGGCACTAAGTTTTCAAATATGTATATTCATGAAAATAATATTACAATATGAAACTTAAACTAAGCAGTCCATTCAAGCTAACGAGAAAATTTAAATTTGAAGTAAATTTTAATTAAAAAAATTTATTTGTTGTTGCCTAAACACGTCTAGATGCATTTCGTTGCTGCTCAAGCAGCACACAAGTGGACTTCAACCACAATTCTAAACAAATTTCAAAATCCTAATGCTTTTAGGTACACTCTCAATAATCTATTAATTTGCCTGTAATCATTGGAGTTTTGAATTATGGTTGAAATCTACTGATGTGTTGCTGGAACAGCAACGTAATGCATATAGACCTGCTTATTAACAACAAATAATATAAGCAGCAAATAATTTTTTAAATACGAATTCATTTTCACTCACGTTAAATAAACATAAAATATTAAAATAAGCTTTAATTCGATAAAAAATGCAGTCATATTCTTTAAATGCAATTTAAATTAATAGGCAAATTGAATGCATTCAACTTAATATTGAATTAAAATGTAAATCACTTTTTTAAATCTCTAGTATTTTTTTGTACTACTCTTTTTTAATAAGATAACATAAGCAATAAAGAAAGCGATTTTGAATTCTTTGCTTTGGATTGAGGCGAAGAAATAAGGCGTTGTCAAAGAATCCAATGGTATCGTAATTGGATTTGAAAACGACCAAAGAAATACTTTGGTTTACTTAATTCCAGTTTTATTAGTTTTACGTTCTAGTTTTGTATTGTAGATCGAACTTAAAATCCCCAATTGGAATTCATTGCATCAAAATTGTTTGTGCACGTTTTGAAATTAAATTCCGCTACCATAAGATTCTATGACAAATACACTTTAGAAGTTTGGTAAAAATTCTATGCTATCATGCTCTAATTCTAATCCCATTACTAAGTCAGTCGCTTCCCTCATTGCACGAATCTGATATGTACTATTCATGTCGCATATAGTACCCACTATCATGTCTCCAAATGCTTGCACTGACGGGTTGGGGGTTTTCAATTCTCTTTGCCCACATACCTTTTTGAAGGACTCCACCGCATCGCAAAACACCGTGTCAACATCAAGTTTACGTTTTCTTTAACGGATTTTCACGACAGATGTGACATTTTTGGAGATGATACAGGTGACAATGGCGCTAATGGTGAGCTAATAGATGTGGATGAGTTTGAAGAAAGTATTGTAATTTCAACTGGCGAAGATGGTTGTGGATCGAAAGCAGGATTCATTGAGCAACGAGTTCTGAAATAATTTGAGACTGCATTAAAAATGTGCATATAAATACATAAATAGATTAGAAGCTTACGGGCGTGAAGTAATATGTGGCTTTAGAAATTGCATTGCCTCAAAAAGAGACCATGTTGATTTCATCGATGTACCACTCCCAGATGGCTGAATCATTTGCCGGCAGTCCTTAGTGTAGCGGTCCCGCAAAGAAGACCATCGTCTTATACACTGTTCATCTGAAAAAGAGCATTTTTCCAAGATTTCTTCGGAATAAAATTGCACATTTATTACACATACCTGTTGTACTTAGTTCTTTGGCAATTTTTAGCCAAATCGCTTTCTTTCTTTCAGGAAACTTGTAATAAGGACTGCATTTATTGAATATTTCCTCGTTTTCTTGCACCAAGTAAATTAATTTTCCGTCATCCATTTTTATTTATTATAATTTAAAACACCACAGATTAAAACACATTTCATAGCACGCTATTGTTGTTTGGCTTTTTATGCTTCGTTTTTTTGACATTTGCTACAGAAAAATCTGTTTTCTGTAGATTTCTACGTGACAAGTGTTACCACCACATATTTTATAACTAGTAACATGCATTGCATATAGTACGGCTTTTGTCAGCTGACACGCAACTTCACGATACGATTTTACTAATTCTACCTTTATACACAACAACATTTTTAAAAATTGCCGAAAAATCACCGAAAAGTATTTCGTTTATTAAAATCGTTGTTGACCGCAATAATATCTAACGGCAATCGATAGGAGGCAAAATATAATTCAAAAAGGGGGGTTGAAACTTTCTGAAATATGTACTGGCATTCAGAAGTTATACCCAGCAAGCTTTTTAAAACTTTTAAAAAATCGGTGAGCGCAATAAGAGCTAATGACAATCGAATAATAGCTAATGGCAATCGATAGGGGGCAAAAATACAATTGAGAAACGGGGGTTGTCGCTTTCTGAAATACTTGCATTCAGAAGTTATACCAAGCAAACTTTTCAAAATTGGCAAACATCACCGAAAACTGTTTCGTTTATAAACATGAAAATGATCGGTGAGCGCAATAATGGCTAGTGGATAGCAATCGATAGGCGGCAAAAATACCATTCAGAGACAGGGGGTTTCACTATCTGAAATTTTTACATTAATAATCTATACCCAACAAACATTTTAAGATTGACAAATATAGCTGCAAAAATTTTTGCTAATAAAAAGAAAAAACTTCGGTGAGCGTAATAATGACAATCTATAGGGTTTTATTTACTTAAAAAATCTTTCCAATTTGATGTAAAAGATAATATATAAACTACTTTCTTACTTTTGCTTAATACTCATGATTTTTGCATTGGATCTGGCTTAGCCATTTTTTTCTCTACATTAAACCATTATTGTTGAAGGAGTTCTGGCATCCCTGACATATATACTTATAATATATTATATGTTTTTATAAAAAAAAAACTTTTATAGCCGATGACATTTCACAAAACTTAAGTTTATTTAAGATATTTTGTCGTAGGAAATATGTATATTCGAAAAGTATGGACGTTAAAACTAACCCTGATTATTTGTTCGAAAATCGGAGTGTAACTCGATTTTGACTTAGCTCGATTTAAGATGTTACATATCGATGGTCATACGTTGACAACACGTAACTGATTCTTTATTATTTTTCACAAAATGCAGAAAACGTACATATATACATAAATAAACCGAAATTAGTTAAGGTGTCTTTACATAGTAATACATATATTACGATATGTCTCAAAATCCAAAAAATCTCATCATGTAAACGCAAAATGTATTGAATAGGAGATAATACGGATACAAGATCTGACAAGCGTTCGGTAAATGTTTATTTTCTAAACCATTTTAGAAACTTATGTATTATCATCATACCAGAGGTGTCAACATGAACAATACTTACAACAGACTTTTGTTCTCTTTTTTTAAGCACGAAGAGAATTTCATAATTTTTTAATTCTACAAAGAATTTACTACTTTGTATTACCATGTAAAGATAGTATTAATACTTGTCAAAAACTCAAATTTTAAGTAAAAATCCAACAGTGTGAAAACAAATTGTTATGATTTGTCAAATAACACGTAAAGAAACTTGACAATATTATGGTATTCGTAATTTTTAGGAAATTTTCTAAACAATCACGTTTTTCATTTTATCAGGGTTGTCTATTGCACAAACAATCATAGGAATAACAAAAACAGTTGTGTATTTGCTTGCCGGCATAAATAAAGAAAAATAAGAACGAAAAAATGTGCTTTATTGCAAATGATTTATGTTACGTTTTATTTGGAATGTGATAGTGTAGAAACAAAATGTAATGAGAAAATTTTCTTTAAGATTTTTTGACAGTCAGACTGATTTTGATTTGATTTTCGTATTACAAAATCTAATAAAAATCTCAAAGCTTGTATTACAATGTGAAAGCCCCTTTAATAGCAGAGTAGGAAAATAAACTAAACTAAACGTTTGCTTTCGTGATGTTTTGTATTTTTAATGTGTAAAACACAAACAAAACAAAAACAGCAAGAATGACAGTCCAATTTAGTTTTGTATTGTTTGTGCTTGTGTACACTAAATGTACATTAACTTAAATGTACGCAGCTAGAAAAGCAAAGAATGACAACAAAGTTGAATAGTTTTAAGAAAATACATTTGCAAACGTTTCCCGACTGATTTGTTCTTCATAGTAGAGAATGTGTTAGTGTATTAATGCTAAATACAATTAACCATTCAACAAAATACATTTCAGCTTTTGTTTCGTTTGCAGTTGTACGATTGAAACGGGATATTAAAGCAAGCAGATGCAATCTTTGTCATTGCAAAAGTATTTGTTTTGGTTTTGCTCATGGACGAAACGATTGAAAATATTTTAAAAGTTTGTGTCTTCGGATGAAACGTTTGCAAAAAGTTTTGTTTGTTTGCACACTCTGCTTAATAGTTTGCAGTTATTTTACTTCGTTGGTACTAGCGCTTTCAGCCTATTTATAATTTAATTTCTTCAATTGAAAAGTTGTACAAATCAGTTACCGGTTTTCAACGTATGACCATCGATGTGTAATATATTGCCAAAGATACATGTATTTAATAAATCGTTGACTCACAGTTTGGATGTTTATTGTCTTCTATATTCCAATTGGCATTTTTGTCTCGAACATTCAGATTGCACGAAACTTCTTGTTGTTCGAAACCCCATTTGGGAAATTGTTTTCCACTCGATGTCAAAATGCAGCTTTGTAAGTAGTGAACCAACTTGAACTTTGTCGTAACAGTTTTCACAGTATCGTTGTTCCTACCTCCAAGTATTAGAATCTTCCAAATATCATTGGCATCGCCGATGCCTTGCTAATAAATATAGAACCGCAAGTTTTATTTTCTAAGCTCCAAAAAAATTATATATTACTACAAAATATTTTACCTCACCATAACCAGTCACTTGTAGATGTTTCTTTGTCATTGGCGCCGGCTCGTTATGTGAGTGAAGATTGCGATGAGTAGCCACATGTTCCAAACGTATTAGATCTCCGTGTTTCAACATTTGGGTATTATCAGACATTTCTTTATTGTATTGTTTTATAAGCCATTTGTTGTTGTCATCTTTGTGGGTGTATGTTGTAATCTTTAATATAAATTATTATGTGTTACAGAAATGAACACTATCGGGACTGGGGGAAATTTGAAACATGTTACCTGTTGTTGTCGAGCTCCAAGTCCCTTTGGATACAAATGAAAATGTGAATGCAAATATCCACCACCTGTCTTATGATTTTTTATTGTCACTATAGATCCATACGCCACATCACGTGGCATGCTGGTATTATACAGAGAGTTTCCAATAAGATGCGATTGAAAAGCTGAACTGTAGAAACCATCGCCGTTCCCACTACGATTTAGAACTTGCAAGTGTATATAGAAAAAAGTCATGTAGAGCAGTAAGGGCCACAAAATAAGTGCCACAGCTCTATACACTAACTGTTTAAGAGTTTCAAACTTCGAAGAATTAAGAAAATATTTTTAACACAAAACTCTACCAGCAGACTAAATTATTACTTACAACGGGTTTTTGTAAATCACCAAGAATGAGCCATAGTTCATTAGCCGTGTGTAGGCCGACAAGCAAAACCACAAATAGACCCACAAATTTCACGCTAATTGTACATGACAACATGGTGCCTGTAAAGAAGAGCCACAGCGACCACTGCCACCTATATGATTGCCCGTTTTGAGTTTCCTTCGATACTTTCACCATGCCCCATACTGATGCCGTCATGAAAAAGAGCAAAATGGGATCAAGTAGTATATACTGATTTAACGTAAGAAGTCCTACATCTACAATCATAAACGTTTTATTATTTTAAGTAATATATAGCATGACATTTGTGACCTTACCAAAAATTAAATAACCTGCAGTTACAATAGCAGCTTCTACTGATCGTGTTAAATCGTGCACAGTATCAAAAGCCATTGGCACAATCAGAGCACCAAGTGTAGTACAAAACTAAAAGAAAATTTTTTTAAAGTATTACATAATACTGAAATTGTCAATTAACTCGAGTTTGAAATTGTGTGAGTAAGCTTATTTTTACTTCCATATTCGAATGAATAGTGAACAAAAATGTTTATTCGAACAATTTAATAAACAAGGAAACCAGAAATATTCCCTAAAATGTGTTTAATGCGCATTAAATATGCATAAAAACTTAAAAATATGCTCCCAAAATGCAAAAAATATGCTCTTATAACTTCATCATTACGTTTATAATTTATATGATATTCATTTCTGATACCACGAATTATGTAAAAATATTGGTGGCATGCAATAATCTCCAAGGATATTATTTCCACATCAAAAAGGAAATGATGTCCATGGAAATGTCGAATAGTGGCTTCGCAGAGTAAATATTTTCCGCCTACTCAAAATTCTGAACTCTGCGAACCCACTATTCAAACACCATCAAAATCATCAAAAAAAATTATTAAAAATTTGAAAAAAATGTTATTTGCCAAGATATAACCTTTAACTTGAAAAAAAATTTAAAAAAAGCTTAATTTTTCACTAAATTATGATAAAAGACGTTAACGCCCCTACGGTAAATGGAACTGACACAAAATAAGTCATGTGACCGGTCCCCAGGTGGTAGGGACCAGTCCGAGGTCTAACACTTCCTATGAAGCGGACCAGCCACTTTTACATGGGGATGGCCTAATCTTATGGAGTCCTAATCGGTGTAGAATAGTATAGATTATATATAAATATTATTCCAAAATTCAGCTGTAATTATCGATTAATTTATTTTTTTATTGTTACAAATCCAAGTAGAAATTGTATTTTATTTTTAAGCGGTGTCTTTGATAGGATTCGAACCGAAAACCTCCGGCATGACAGGCTAGTACACTACCCACTCGACCACAGGGTAACTTATATTTCAATGTTATAAATACCAGTTAAGCTGGAGTTAATATCTGAATATAGTTACGGAACAGGTTCCTGAGTGGCATGGCAGTCTCATTAAAGTGAGACATTTAATATTATATAGATACTATGTGATAGGCCTTAGGTCCAGGTGCATCGAATTTTTTCGGTGCCGTTTACTACAATACTAGCCGGAGCACCAACTAAATTGAGTGAAAATGGTTAATATGTGACCATTTACACAATATGTCTCTTTTTCACCATTCACTACTCATTATTTTTGGTACCAGTCTAATTTTCTCAAGTCATAGGATGAGTACTTTTGGATAATTTGTCACCAAATTTTCCGCAGGGCCATGTTTTTTAAAGTGATTTTTTGATAAATATTAATTTTTGAGAAAAACATTTAAATATTTAAAGTTTTAAGGTATGCCATGGAATACAAAATAAATGATATTGGCAAACCAGGAATTATAGTTATTAAAATATTATAATTTTTCCGTGTTTTATTCACTTAATTTCTCTACAGCAGCTTTTATTAATCTTCAAATATTACCGTTATTCCTGGTTTATGTACTGAGCCAACCTTAATAGCAGGTACGTTATATTCTATATTATATCGGTATTCAAAAATTAAGCATTTTGATTTCGTTACGTTTATGCATTATCTGATCATAAACCCTGCTTCTTCAAAGCTTTTATTTCTTCGCTGTAAAATCTCATTTGATCAGATTTTATTAAATAAGTTTCCGCTTTTTGTAATTCGCTCGCTGTAAGGTTAGTTTGTTTCGGTCTTGTTCTAGTTTTTAATTTTTGTATAAATCGAAATACGTACGTTGTCGTTCTTAGAAGCCTTATCACTTTACTAAATCTAGTAACGAATCAACCAGATGAGGCTCCTATTAAATAAAGGCAGTTGGGTGGATCTTTTCCTTATTTAACAATATTTAGGTTGAAACAAAATTTATAAAAATTAGGTAGCCCGTTTCCCTAAATTGACATAACTAATTTAAAAGCAAAAAAAAATAACAGTAATAAAACTGAGTTGAAGAACATAGTTGAAGAGCCTAAGATGACATTACTCTTCTATTATTCTTCAGCCTACCCTACCATGATATTTCCTGAATTCTGGATAGCCATAAGCTGATCTACCTGAAGTGCAACCTTTAACTTTTCATGGAATATTGAAATTTAAATTCAATTTAACATTTCATATTGAAAGTTTTTAATACATAAGTTTATTTACATATATGCAAAAAATTAGGTATTAATATAAAAAAATTAACTTATTTCAATCTTATAAAAAAATAGAAAAATTTGAAACTATGTATGTATGGAAGTGTGAAAGTAAAATAGGTATAAAGATGGTTTGTTATAAATGTTATTTTTTTTTTGGTTCCAGTAAAACTTATATAATTAAATGAAATTTATTTGCTGGTGTTTAAGCATTGTCTATATGCAACATTTCATTGGTGCTTTACCAAATCATCAGTAGACTTCAAACACAATTTTGAACAGTTACAAACCCTTTATCTTATGCACAAACTTTTAAAAACCATTTGAGAAATTTACAAATAAATGATTTTCAAAAATAAGCATATCAGGTTTGGAACTTATACAAAACCCAGCAAATAATTTTTTATTCGATATGAATCTATTTTATTTTTCTACACCTTTATACAATTAGAAATCCATCGGATAACAAGAAAAGTATTTATTAGGCAAAATGAAAAATAAAATTCAAAGTAAACCTTTAAGAAATTTATTATTCGACATAATGTCATTATTTTATTTTAAATGAAATTTATTTGCTGGTGTATAAGCATTGTCTATATGCAACATTTCATTGGTGCTTTACCAAATCATCAGTAGACTTCAAACACAATTTTGAACAGTTACAAACCCGTTATCTTATGCACAAACTTTTAAAAACCATTTGAGAAATTTACAAATAAATGATTTTCAAAAATAAGCATATCAGGTTTGGAACTTATACAAAACCCAGCAAATAATTTTTTATTCGATATGAATCTATTTTATTTTTCTACACCTTTATACAATTAGAAATCCATCGGATTGTTGCATATAGACAATGCTTAAACACCAGCAAATAAATTTCATTTAGAATAAAATAATGACATTATGTCGAATAATAAATTTCTTAAAGGCTTATATAATTAATATTATTTCAAACTCACCATTATTAAATTTCGTTCGTTGATATCAGGCCTGAATTTCGAAGATGATAAAATTTAGTGGTATGTATGTATAATATTTAATGATATGTATGTATAATACTTAATAATTATTATTTTTTTTAGATAATAATAGCTACAATATATATGAGAAAATTGTGAAATGATAACAAAGTAAAAGAAAATGCAAGTGTTATTTTTAAAATATTTAATGTTAAGATAAATGATGAAATATGTTTGTATAAATAAGTGAAGTTTGTGAAGTAATTAAATTAAAATATGTATGGGTAAATTTATAGTTGTAGATTACCTTTGCCCACTGGTAGCTTTCTTCTAATAAATTAGATATAAATAGTGGAGAGTTTAACAAGACCTTTTTTGGTCATAATTGGAGTAAGTGCCGGTTAATAAAATCAAGTCCAGAGGAAGAAAGATATATTCAAGATAACCTGAAACCTAGAAGCACATTTTCATCGTTGTTGTCAATTTGAAGATGTATTCACGGTTTTCAAAGAAAATTTGCTAAAATGCCGTCTCAAATAAATGAATCCCTTGCTCCAATCTGGAGCAAGGATAATTGAAATAAATTTTTCGAGATCTAAAAAAAACATTCGTTTAGTATTTTCCATAAAAGAAGCAAAACCATTCATCTTACCTAAAAATAATTGTTGGAACAATTCTTCGATTTATATAGACTTAAATGAAATTAGCAGTTATGTATCAAAAATCTTATGTAAAATTTTCTATTATTATAAATCTTTTTTTAAACTTTATATTAAGTAATGCCGTAATAATTTGTCTTTCTCGTATCACAATTTCAAATTTTCTTTTAATAATAAAAAAAATATTTGAAAATGTTTGATTGATTATTTCCAAAGGTATTGAGAAATTATAAAAATATTTGAGCATATACTCAAACTTGAAAAAAGGTATTAACTGCCAGTTTTTGTAAGTAAAATAAAAATTTTCGTTAGGGACTTTGAATTGAAAACAAAAACAAATTTGAGTTTTTTTGTTGCTGTTTCAATATAAATTCCCTAACGAAAATTTTTATTTTATTTACAAAAACAGACATTAAAACAATTTTACTCATTGCCTCACAATCTTTCAATTTCAATAATGGAGGAGTAAAATTCGGTTGGAGTTTCTGAACTGTTGCCAATTAAATTCATTCGTCTGTCAATAAGATTTTGTTCTGGCCAGTCAGACTCGTTTTCGGTTAAGCACATAGGACCGTATTTCCATTCCTGTGACGTGACTAATTCGCCTGCCCTTATACCTCTTGTGAGAATAGGGATGCCAGATCTCGATTCGCAAAAAGCTGGACAGTATAAAATTACAGGAAATTGTTAAATTTTGATTCGTATAAACAAATTATGAAGACTTTTTAAGCATGACGGCTAAAGATCTACTGATGAGTTGGCATTATCAGCAACGTAATGTAAGCATAAGGATTACCTTAACCCACAACAAATAAGTGTGTTTTGAACGTAAACACGTTTTATCAAAAAATATTCTTATTCAGAGTTAATAAGGATGCGTCGGCATGCGTTTTAGCCGATAAGATACCAACACTCAGAAAATACAGACCTTCGTTTAAAAAACAAAGTATTTTGCGTATAAAGACAATTTCACAAGTCTGTTTGATCCAAAATACAATAGAAAATAGTCTCTCAGATGCAGTTATTTTAAAACTAAAGTACTGCTGCACGATAGTTTTCATGTTTGGGTATATGACGTTAATGCAATAGTTTACCGAATATAGAGTTACATTAAGGTCAAGTAACTCAATAATACGATTTATTCATATAGAATTAGTAGACGACAATTAAAATAGTCGTTCTTTGCATCGAGGATCAAGTATTGTGGATCAACAATATGTTTCATTACCAAACCATCAAAGGTGTGTTGTAGATGACTTAGGGCAAATTCGTACTAATAAGAGTAAACTCAAAATTTACTCTCTAAAATTATAAAAGTTATCCAAAACATCTGGAACGCGAAAAGCCACAATTTTAAGTCCAAACAATTCAATAATGCTAACTTATTAATTTGAAGTTAAGTTAAAATAAAATATTATATATATATATATATATATATATATATATATATATATATATATATATATATATATATATATATATATATATATATATATATATATATATATATATATATATATATATATATATATATATATATATATATATATATATATATATATATATATATATATATATATATATATATATATGTATATGTATATATATATATATATATATATATATATATATATATATATATATATATATATATATATATATATATATATATATATATATATATATATATATATATATATATATATATATATATATATATATATATATATATATATATATTGGGAAATGATACTTTTTTGAAATTTATTTTTGTTTAAATACATACTTACATATATAATTTAGGAAAATTGTACTTTTTTGAAACAGGATATTTTTGAAAAAGGTACTTTTAAAAAAGAAACACAAGTGTGTTGGGCCTAACCGGCCTGAAGAGCTCCGTGACATTCATCGCAATGAAATAAATTAAAGACGTATTCACTGAAAGACCCAGTTCTTTCTTCGTGTATCTTCTTCTCAAAACAATGAAGTAGCGAAACTCTATTATTTTGATTTAGGTTACACGGAGAACAAATTGCACCTTTAAACGAAATCTCGGTGTCATAGGAAAGAGGGCACGGTGGGAAAGATAATTATCTATCAATTTCACTATATCTTCACAATAATGCGGTATCGAAGCACACCGGATAAGGCTAGGATAATTAAAAATTACACTGTATCGGAAGTGTAAGCCTCTCCCTCGCCTATACCACCCTCCCTCCCTCGACTATACCACAACCTTTTGTTGAAAAGCAATATTTGTTCACAGTTTAACCTACAAAAAATTAGAGTCTCGCTATGGTGGTTCTTCAGATATGGGAAAATAATTGCATTGTATGGAGTATATCCCATTACCCCCTATTATACCTCCAATATTTTGCAGGAAATCGCGGTTTGCAATAGCTCTACCTACATTAAATTTAAAAATCCTTAAGTGGCTGCTAGACAAGTCAATATTTAGGCTTCAATACATGTGTTGTGTGCGTTTGATATTAAAATCAAAAGCATTTTGATATTCTTCAATATTTCCCCTCTGTATATGTGTATACATTTTTTGCAAACATGAACGAACTTGTTCAATTGAATAATTTAGTGGTATGAACAAAGTGAGCTTGTTCAGTCTTTTTGTTCTTTTTTGTTCATTTTATTCTTTCTCTTTGATTAGACAAACACTAAATTTCTTTCTAAATACATTAATACTTCACAAAATATAAAAATATTTGCTAAATAAAATTAATTGAATTAATATTTAAACAAAACTTTTTATTACCCACTATGTTTGAAAAGCTGTTCAATCATTCAGTACACAAATAAAGTGAACAGCTGAACGAAAAGAACGAACTTGTTCATATCTTTGTTCTGAACAAAAATGAATAATCACTAAAAACAACTATTATGTCCAACTCCATTCTGCAGATATAGGAAAATTAATAATTACTTTTTATGGGAGTACCCGCCTCCTCCTCCTCCTCCTATACCACCAATATTTTGTTGGAATTTTATCTTTGTTTTAAGAGTTACCTTCATTAGATTTAGAGAGCCTCATTATTGTAGTTCTGCAGATATAGCAAAATTAATAATTACTTTTTAAGGCGGTACCCGCTTCCTGCCTAGTCCTATAACACCAATATTTTTTAGGAATTTTTACTTTATTTTAAGAGCTACCCACATCAAATTTAAAGAGCCTTAGGTACTGTTGTAGTTCTGCAGATATACTAAAATTAATAAATACTTTATATGGAGCTACCCGTATTCCGTCTGCTATACCACTTTCAGTTTGCTCTAAAAGCTACCCGCATTAAATTTAGAGAGCCTCACTGTTGTAGCTCTGCAGATATATGAAAATCAATAATTTCTTTGTCTGGGGGTGCCAATGACCGCCAAGATTTTGTTGGATTTTGTATTTTATTTAGAGTCTCGCTAATGTAGTTCGGCAGATATAGCGTAATTGAACAAGTTTAAAAAATAAAGCAGGCTATTTGAATTTCCCAATATGAGACAGTTAAAAAATTTCAACATGATCGGTCTGACTGTTTGGCTTCCTTAAGGAAAACTACAAACAAACCGCTTACAGTGCCACCTGTTGGGAATTTTTCGTCTTTTCTGCTTTCCCTTACCTTCGTGTAGCAGTTATGAACAAACCGGCAGAAGGAAGTATCTAATTTGCCGGGAATTCCCGGGAAAAGCTAATTTCCTAAATTAAGTAGATTTATTAAATGAAAATTGGCGAAATTTCGATTGTTTTATTAATGTCAGTATTCTTTTTCAATAAAAGTTAATATAAAAGCAATTCTAAAACAAATTTTTAAGAATTTTTAAGGAAATTCAAGCAAATAGAGTTTATCTAGGCGCACTGTAGTGCGCCAGGCCAAGTTCCGGTCATACAGTATGTATATCTACACGAAACCTTTCGAGCAGTGTTTACCCACTCATAACTTTGCTCCACTTAATCATCAATTAATGAAACTTGCAACATAAGGTTTTCTACAGAGGTAACCTCATAGGTAGATTTTGAAAGTTTTACCGGAAAAGCTTCCCGAGATATTAAGGTGTAAAAAGTGCATATTTTAGTACACTGACTGATTGGCTCACTGACTCATCAATAACTTCCACTGTAGCTAGAGATCTGAAATTTGGTATACAGGTAGGTCTTGGTGATCAATTAACCAGAAAAATTTGAAAACGGGCACTTTTCACCTTGGGGGACTAGGGTGTCCCTTCTTTGTATTGGGCACTTGCAGTATATCTAGAAAGGTGTCATTTGGTACAAAGGAAGGTCCTGTAAAGCAATTATCGAAAAAAAACTGAAAACGGACAATTTTCATCTGGCGGGACTAGGGTGGCCCTTCTTTGTAAGGGGCGTTTCCAGTAGAGCTAGAAAGCTGTAATTTGGTACGCAGGTAGGCCTTAATGAGCAATTAACGAAAAAAGTTGAAAATGGGTAATTTTAAGTTGGGTGCCCCTTCTTTGTGTGGGGCATTTTCAGTATAGCTAGAAAGCTGAAATTATATATACAGGTAGGTCCTGACTATTCTTGGCACCCGTACTTTATAATAAAGTATTGTACGTTATTTCGTGTAGTTGTATTCTATGCTTTATGAGAACAATAAAGTACGCGAAAACACTTTATTTCGCATTATTTGATTTATCTTAGAATTTAAAATAAATCCAGGTTATATTAGATTCAGGTTATATTCTCTATTCAATTTTAACAAAAGTTGTCATTGTTAAAAAATTTAACAAGCAGATTGTCGATTTTGCTACTTTGTAACATTTTTAACAATATTTGCTGTTGATTGACTAACAACAATAATTTTTCTGTTGTTAATGAATAGACCACGAGTCAGCTGTTCAGGCGTAGCACATACTTTATGGCAACAATTAAAGTTAATTTTCTACAAAAGTATGAAACATTTACTGTGTTTATGTTTTGTGACCAATTTCGTTTGTTTATGTTTTTTTTTTTTTATTGTGTTACACGTTTGGCTATTTATGGTCAGATTTCTTGATTCTTAGGATGCAAATAAAACCAATTTATTTCATCTTTTTTCTCAACGTTTCGTCAGCTTTTTTCCGACGTCTTCAGGAGAATTTTTATTTTTAAATTCTGGCAACAAATTACAAGTTTTTTATTATTTTTGGTCATATTTTTGTAATATTAATTTTTATGTTTGACTTACGATCTTCAGTTACATTATTGAATAAATTATAAAACTGGACAGCACGAACAATTAATTGTATAATTTAAATAATAAAAATTAATGTAAAATATCACAGGCAAACTTAAAACTAATATCACAGAACTTCACTTGTCAAGTTATTGCAATTGAATATTGCAGTTTGGTGTTGTCTTTGTCTTCTTTTGTATTGATTGATTTTTTAATACGTTGCTGTATTCGTAGGCTTTCTAGTGTATATCTTTTATTCGCTCTCTTTTCTCTATCTAATATTTTGACCCCCTTAAAATCTATTTTATGTCCCGTTTCTTTCACATGTTGGGCTAGAGCTGTTGTCTCTTTTCCTTTGTTTATGTCTGCTTCATGTTCTGATACTCTAGTTCCGAGTTTTCGTTTTGTTGTTCCCACATATACTCTATTGCATATTCCTGTTTCATTTCCTTGACAAGTTATTTCGTATACAACATTGTCTGTTTCTAATTTGTCAAGTTTTGTTCTTTCCTGTGTAAAAAGACGTCTTAGTGTCTTGTTTGATCTATGTGTGACTATTGTTGTTTTATCATTTATCATCTGTTTTAATGTTTTGTTTTCCGTCAACTTTGGTACATATGGTACACTGTAAAAAACTTTTTCTGCTACTCCATTATTATTGTTTCCAGTTGCGTTTTTATTTAAGCATTTGTTTATTAGTTTGTTCGTAATGTATATCGGGAAGTTGTTTTTTTTTTTTTTCAATTGCAATAACTTGACAAGTGAAGTTCTGTGATATTAGTTTTAAGTTTGCCTGTGATATTTTACATTAATTTTTATTATTTAAATTATACAATTAATTGTTCGTGCTGTCCAGTTTTATAATTTATTCAATAATGTAACTGAAGATCGTAAGTCAAACATAAAAATTAATATTACAAAAATATGACCAAAAATAATAAAAAACTTGTAATTTGTTGCCAGAATTTAAAAATAAAAATTCTCCTGAAGACGTCGGAAAAAAGCTGACGAAACGTTGAGAAAAAAGATGAAATAAATTGGTTTTATTTGCATCCTAAGAATCAAGAAATCTGACCATAAATAGCCAAACGTGTAACACAATATGAAACATTTACGTTTAAATAACAATTGGGCAACTCAAAGTAGTAGAGTTGGGCGAATTCGTTCCTTTTGTGGAATCGTTCCGACCGATCCGAAATACTAAAGGAACTAGGTCATTCCTTTCGTTCATCGTTCCGGTTTTTTTGTTTGAACTAAAGACGTACACCACTATACCACAAAGTATTGCTAAAACAGATGTAACAGATACATACCTGTTACTATAAGTATAAATGATGGAATGAGTGTAACTAATATTGTATGATTTTATTCCACGCACACATTCTACGCATACTAAACAATAAGAGTAACATAGTATTTTGCAATGGATAAGAAATTTACATGTTTTTTGTTTGAAAATATTTGTTGTACCACCGATATTTTAAAATAATTGTTAGTACAACCGATAATGAGTGTACGTATGTTTAACGTGGCCAGAAGGTTTTTCCAAAAAGCGGGACAAGAACGATTGAAAAGCGGGATTGTGAAGAAAATATGACCAAAAAAGCGGGATTTTATAAAATATGTTGTGAAAAGCGGGATAATATAAAAACACTCCAATTATATGATAACACGAGTGCACACATGATTTCTTTTAAATATATGCAATTATACAGTTCCATATCGTTACTTGAAACGCAAAACAACGTAATTAATAAATAATTCAAAATTGCATTGCTATTTAATTATTGCGTATTACATCGAAGCGCATGTCCGTACAAATGTTCAAACCTTTATCATAAAAATAGAAAAGAGACATAACTTCAGGAGCTTGAAGTGCATATATATTTTATTAAAATTTTCCTCTTAGGAAGGTCATTAAAATTTTAAAAACTTGTAAAGTTTTCTTTAAATCGTCATTTTTAATTTCTCCGTTACGATGAATCAAAAATATACTGATGATTTGGCATTAGTACCCAACGAAATGCAGACATAAAGATGAGCTAGCCCACAAATAATAAATATAAGTATTCTTGAAATATGAAAAAAAAAATTTATAAATTGCCTAAAAGCCTACAGGTTAAAGATAATTTTGTGTCGAGTGCGTGAAACATAGGCCCCTATTATGATTGACAACTCAACTAGTTTGGTTGACAAGTGCGATAGATTGGCGCTTAAAATCACCATTTTAAAAGTAAGCAAAATTAGCACAATACATAGTCGAAATAAAAACCAAAATACAACTGATAAAAACCAGTTGTCCTACTTTGATGAAAGTTGTAATTCATAATAAGAATTTGACAACTACGACTCAACTATCAATTTAGTTGTGAATCATAATAGGGGCCATAAGGTCGTTTAGACCCAACAAAAATAAGAGAATTGTAAACCAGTGAATCGTTTGTGTAACTAATGTGAGAGTTTCTCGCATCGAAAAATTTATTATCATTCTGTGAAAAACAGGATGTGAGAAAAAACTTAATACTTCTGCATATTTATTAGGTTTGCAGGGTAATTCATATTATAATTCAACTAATATTCTATGTCTTACAAAAAATCGGATGACAAGTACTATTATTAATATTTTCTCGATGTGAGAACTTCCCACAAGTTACAGAAACGAGGCACAGTAAGTGAAAAAATTTGAAGTTACCTTTCATACAAAATTGCTTAAATTCAGTTTATAGTTAAAAGAATATTTTCGATTACAAGCAATTTTGTATGGAAACAATATATCTTGTAACTTTGGTATTTGTTGTCGGATCTAAGCATCTTATGTTCAATATGTTCAGCACAAAATTAGTTTTAGCATTTGGCTTCCAATACTTTTTCTTAAGGTCAGATTTTGTAAATACAAACGCATTTTGCGTTTTGAAATTTGTATGGAAAAAAATTTTTGAAACGTATTTGCGTTTCTTTTCATACAAATTTGAAACGTTTAGAAACGAATTGTTTTACAAAATCTGCTTATTAATATTTTTTTCATCTCAATGTAGAAGTTTTTAAATTGAAGTTAAGAATTTTAGTCAGACTGTATGGTTTTTAATCCAAAGATGTTTGATTATTCTGGGTTAAGAGCGTTGAACAAAATTTTTGGACAATCAAACATTTTTAATGTTACGTTCCTTACTTGACTTCACCAGCATCACACTGGGAAAATGTATGACAAGAGCTCTGATGATGAGATAGCGAATGCTCTCGAAAACAGAAAACGTCAGTTCGATGCTTATACAGACAAGAATTTGTCTTTTCAGTTATTACATGCTTCGAAAATTTTATTCTCAATAGAAATAATTTAATTGAAAAATTTAATTAAATGAACTTAATCCCTGATAATCCTGGAATTTAACGAGTTTTGATTTAAAATTTTAATTTAAAAATCACAGTAGATTATAGCCGAAACTCTTGGCCATAATCTGTGATGATTTTTAATTTCAAAATATATAGAAAAACTCAGCAAGATTTTGTTCAATTTCATCATCACTCATGCTAACTTTATGTCTAGTTTTCGTTATGCACATGGCCCTAAAGATTTTGGATTACAAATTTTCAAGCAACGTCTAAAAATTCACTTTTTTCAATTTTAAAGGGGTCTAACTCAATGAGTTGTACCGGCTGAAAAAGAGGAAAGATATTTTAAAACTCGAAAAAGTGGGAGAAAGCGGGATACAAATTTTAGGCGGGATCGAACTCTTAAAAGC
Organism: Panzeria rudis; assembly: GCA_956483635.1. Classification (NCBI taxonomy): domain Eukaryota; kingdom Metazoa; phylum Arthropoda; class Insecta; order Diptera; family Tachinidae; genus Panzeria; species Panzeria rudis. Next base: position 37,358 of record CATQFL010000226.1, read on the forward strand.
GGGATAATCCCACTCAAGGCGCGATGTCTGGTCAGGTTAGTCATTCCATATCAAATCGACAAAGTTTTTACCCGACCCCCTTTGATTTCGCTGAAAGTTTTCTATCTTTTTCTACCTCCAGAAAGACGCTTTTCAGAATTCCTTTCAAGCCTGGAAGCCAAAACAATGTCATAATAAAAGAAGGTAAATTTGAGCAAAAAAAATTTTAACAAAAAAAAAATTATAAGCGATTGTCGGCACAAATTGAAAGTAGTGGTAGTTACTGCAGCATTAGTTGAAGTTTTTTTTAGTAAAAAATAAATAAAAAATTATAAGTATTGAGCTTCGAGAAAAGGACAGGTTTAAAAAAAACCGAAATATTTCATATATCCGGGCTTCTGAAATTTTTTTCGTATTTTTTCTGAAAACTACATATAAAAACAAAAATTCTGGAAAAAAACGTCCCAAAAGTTAATTTTTGAAAAAGAAAGTTATAGCTATTTGAAATAAAAATTAGCTGCTTTATTAAACAATCCATAACTTGTTTTAAGTTGGGTAAAAAAAATTTAAAAAATTTTTAAAAGCGTATTTCTGGAGGTAGAAAAAGATAGAAAATTTTCAGCGAAATCAAAGGGGGTCGGTTAAAAAATTTTTCGATTTTGGCATGAAATGGCCCACATACAGTGTTGATCGGATCAAAATTCATCAAGGTACAGGTTTTGTTTCCTAAATTCACTATTTTAAGTCGCTCTATTAGGCAAAAAAAATATAAAATCTTCTTTATTCATATCTTAAACAAAATTTTGTTTCAAACGTGGTAAGCGTAAAAAATTATTCCAAATTTGAATTTTCGCAAACCAAAATTTATGGAGTATTCCCAAGAGCTCTATGGGAAATTTTGAGCCAAAAAGTCGAAAAACTTTAATTGGTAACGGTGTGAAAATCATAGCAAAATTTTAAAAAAGTAAAATATCCGATTCGAACAAGGTTTTTGCTTATTTTCGAATCAAGGTAAAATAATAACGGGTTCATGAAATCAATTAATATCACATTCAATTTTGATAACCGACAATTGTATCTTGAACTCAGGTAGCCCCAAATATGTTTGTTATAACTTATAAATGATTTCACGTAATTTATACGTTTATTATAAATGTATTTTACTTACATAACGCATGCCTTCGTAACGAGTTCCATTGTATTTATCACCGGGCTTTTCAAACGGATAAGTTCCATTATAACCAGTAAAATAACCCGATAAGCCAATTAACATCTAAAAAATTTTATTTCTATTGCTATTCTAATTATCCTCTAATTTAAAACTTACTTTTCCCAATGGTGGGTGAACATCGAAGAAAAATGTTCGATTAATATACCAGCTGCCCATTTTACCAAAGTGAGTTTCGTCCCAACTACAAAATAAATCTTTCATTTCAATAATTCTTGTTTTATTGATTTAAAAAATCATCTTACCATACATGATTAGGCTCAGCGACTTTATAATATCTCGTACCAATGGTCAAAAGTAAAACGGTAGCAAAAATAATCCACCAATTTCTAGAATATTATTGCCAAATGGTAATAATTAAATTTATGTAAAAATATCACAAGCAAACTAAATAAAAAAGTTAACTAAACTGAAACCAAAGCAAAAAAATTAACAAATTAATATATTCTTAAATAAAAACTTGAATGTAAATATGGCCGACTGTAAGTTGTTTTATTTGTGTACATGATTTAATGCTTCTGTCTTAAGTCTTTCGTTTTATTATTTCACAGAAAACTTACAACTTTTCATTATTATACTGCAATAAAAATATTTTCGTTTCACTTTTTGTATTGCTTTGCTCCAGCTTGTGGTTCATTTTCTATTTCCTTATATTTTTATATTCCAGTCTTAAAACACACTAATGGTAAATACTTTCAGAATTTTCTTATGTTTCTTATTGGACAAATTATACTATATACACAATTAATGTATTGACTAACTAACTGCCACGATTGCACTAAAATATTATCGTTTGTCTTGTTTACTTTTATTTAAAAAATTTACATGGTTTATGATATGATGTGGACTTTTTTCTTTTGTTATTTTCAAAAGAAAAATGTAGGGAAGAGAGATGCATATAATGTGACGCACATATACAAAAGTTTACAGAACTTCATTAATAGGTAGTATTGAAAGCAGATATGGTTTCTTTATATCAGTGGTGATCATTCTCTCAATTTCCTATACTCAACCAACAATACACGTACACTGTGTGTACAGCCTATCTATTTAGCCGCGAAGCAAATACAGAAACAACCCTGAAGAAAGCCAGGGGCCAAGTGTCTTCAAGTCACCACTTTTGTCGACAAGTTTGGTGACTTTTTGGTGATGTTGTTAACGAGTCGTCTACACTTTTTATTTTAGCTTTAATGGGAAGAGAATTTTTTAGCAGCTAGGTCTCATTTTGATGTGTTGAAATTATAAGCGGCTGAACCGAAAACCAAAAATTTTCATAAAAAATCCAATTCTAATCCACACATATGAAACGAATATATGTGTGGATTAGAATAGAGATGTGCAAATGTCGTGAATTTTTCGTGTCAGGCGTGATTTACGCGTGACTCGCGCGTGATCGTGATTAAATTAAAAAATAATCACGCAATCGTGCGTGAGCGTGATTTACAAACTAAATACCGTGCGTGATCGTGCGTGGTTTTAAAAATGTAATTTTCACGCACTCACGAAATTACATTTCATAGTTTGCTGAAAAAAATTTCCTCTTTACTCCTACAATATTTTGATTTAATTGGCGAATTTTATACGACATTTCTGATAAGTTTCTAATTTTAGATCCGAGTTTTCTGCGACATGTTGAAAATTCCTTAAAAGATTCGTCAGAATTCGTAGAGTTTCGGCAAAGTTTTTAGAATTTCCTCAGACAAAGAGGTTCGTTTTCTTGTTAACCACTCATAAGGACCGTCTTCGAATACGAATTCGGCATCTTTCTGCCCTACTTCGGACCGAAAGTACGTATGTCGACAGCAAAGAAACCCAGTGAACCTTTTATGCCGACATGTCTGACATCAGGAAAAATATGTTTGTAAGGTAAAGACAACCCAGCACACAAAAAGTCAAAACGTTTGAAATACGTTGTATCGCTTATTTACTGAAACAGCGGACACAACGATTTTGTCTTCTATGATATTTCGCACCACGGCGTCACTTACTAAAGATTCTGTGTAATACGAATTTTTACGAAATATTTTGCAAATCTGGTACATAAACTAATATTAGAAGTTAAATAACTTTCATATTTAATAAATGACAGCTTACAAATATACAGCAAATGAAAGCTTGGAAGGTTGCGTACAAAATAAAATATTGAATACTGCTATATTGTCCAGTATTGAAGATACCGGTGTTTTTACGTAAAAAGCCAAGCGAAAAATGATTAAAATTCCATTTCACTCATGATGGGTTAATGGCTTTGAAAATATTGAAAGTATTTCATACAATAAACGCATACATTTTAAAATGAAATATAGTCCAATATGATTATGACGATTATGTGTTAAAAATAAAGAATGAAAATACTGTTTATACTCTCTTCATACAAACTGATGTAACGGAATTGTATGGTGTTTGGCATCAAATATTTGAAAAATAATAGGAATTATAACTTTTTTAAGAAACTGTTGTAGTTCGCTGTTATTTGTATTGAGCGTTACTCGATTTTAGCATGCTTCAATATTCAGTTTAATTAATAAAATAACAGTTCAGGGTTGCACTTCTAAATATTTAAAAGTTTTGCGAACTTTGTTAAATAGTTTAAATTACAAAAGTTTCATTAATCAATAATAATGTATTGTAGTTTTTAATTTAATTGAAATTTTATAGTGTGTAAATAAGGAGTTTATGTTAAAACTTATCGAAGATTATTCATCTGAATTGCTTTAAATTCAAAATATAGTGGGTTCTAAAAAATATTAAATTCGTAAGGAAATATATTGAGCATTACGTTAACAAAATTCTTAAATATAATTATCTATAAATTTTAGGGTGGTAAAAAAAATTAACAGCAGCGGAAGGGCAGAAACGATATGGAGAGCATTATCCGTTCAGAAATTTCTGATTTGCTTTCAATAAGTCATTCCCAGAACAACCGTGAAAGCAAATGTAGCGCTCAATCCACAAAAAATTTAAACAAATCGAAAATTTTTATTTTATATTAGGATTCGTTGAATGAGGCGAAAACTATAACACCTTCTCATATTTCTATTAATTAAATTGGTAAAGTTAAAAAAAGAAAATGAAAACCCCAAAATGTACACTCACAATGAGAGTCTCCATGGGGATTATTTCAAAAGCTCGTTTTCATATGAACACTGCCAGTTTTTGTAAATAAAATTAAAATTTTCGTTAGGGACTTTGAATTGAAAACAAAAACAAATTTGAGTTTTTTTATTGTTGATTCATTATAAATTCCCCAACGAAAATTTTTATTTTATTTACAAAAACTGGCAGTAAAAAATGATTAACTGCAAGTGTTTGTAAATAAAATAAAAATTTTCGATAGGGAATTTATATTGAAACAACAATAAAAAAACTCAAATTTGTTTTTGTTTTCAATTCAAAAACTCTAACGAAAAATTTAATTTTATTTACAAAAACTGTCAGTAAAACTTTAATGTTCGATTTGTGTTTTTGTGGGATATAAAAATAAATAAATATCGTGAATGCTTAAGCTTTTGTCGTGCGTAAGCGCACGTGATAAAATCAAATTTGATCGTGACCATGCGTGATCGTGAGAGTCTTAAAATTTGCTGCGCGTGAGCGTGCGTGAAAAAAATTTTTTTTTCGTGATCGTGCGCACATCTCTACATTAGAATCATTAAAATGCCCTAGTGAATCTCTGGTACCGGTGTCTCCATATGGTCCCATAAGAACCACCTAGTCTATAGTAAGTCAACAGTTCCGAGGTCAGTAGTGGAATCTCAATGACAATCACATGTTATATGTCTATAGCACAGAACATTGCCTGGTTACAATTAGTCAGTAGTATTGGTGACAAAGTCAATAGTGAATCAGTACAATTTTACTATCGACATTTCCTGCAGGGAAAGATTAAGATAGCATGTGTTTAGCCAAAACTGCTTCAAATATTTCCTACTTCTGTCAAAATTTTTACGTTTGCTTACAAATTTCTACCAAACTGTGTGTATCTGTGAGAGAAAACAAGTGTAAAGAAAATCATACATATTTACGACAGAAGCAGGAAAGAAACAACAATAAAAGGCAATGTTGTTTTTGTAATGTTGTACTTGTTTTCTCGCCACTACCTAGTAATAAGTGTCAGGGTACGGATTCGCACACCTATGTGCGGCACATGCACACGTGCTAAAAATAAGCACATAAAAAATGTCGCACAGGCACACGAGTAAGTGCCATTTTTTGTGTGCTTACTTTTAGCACGTGTACGTGTGCCAACTAAACTGACACACGTACATGTGCGTCTGACTAAAGATAGAATTTATGTGGCACTAGCACGTGTGCATGTGCCAAATTTAGGCACATGTGCGGGACACTCACTTATACTAAAGAAACAAAAACAGTGCCAGCAGCGTTGCCGTTTTGCCCATTTTTATAAATTATCTTTTTACGCTTTTTAACCGACTTCAAAAAAGGAGAAGGTTATCAATTCGTGTGTATTTTTTTTATATTTTTCTTTATATTTTAACACGCATAACTCTGTCATTTGTGAACAGATTTTTAAACCTTTTTTTTTTGTTTGAAAGGCTTTGCTTGCAGTTTGGTCCCATAATTTTGTTTTGATAATCGGAGGGGAATATTTGCTCCCCCTTGCATAACTCTGTCATTTGTCAACCGATTTTCAAAATTCTTTTTATTTTTGTTTAAAAGCCTTTGCTTTTAGTTTGGTCCAATAAGTTTTTCCATAAAATCAGGGGACAGATTTGCCTTTCCCCCCCCCCCCCCCCCCCCCCAAATAGTGATTATCGCGTAGCTCATAATCGGTAGGGAAACTTGCGCCCCCCCTAATATTGATTATCGCATAACTCTATCATTTATGCACCGAATTTAAAAATTATTGTTTTGTTTCAAAGGCTTTGCTTGCAGTTTGGTCCCATAATTATATCATTTATTTTCTTCAAAGTTTCGTCATTATTATCCATACTGTAAGTTTATATTACTTTAATAAATACAGAGCTCATGTGTACATACATTCATACATACATATGTATGTATATGTAAAAAAACACCTTTATAACTATCATTACACAAACTTATATTGAATTTTTAAATAATAGGCAATTCACACTACCGTGTTTATGGCAATTTTAAGTGTTTACGAGGCAAACAAGTTAATTTTTAAATGTTTTCCCATGTAATCAATTTACGTGTTTCAAAATGAAACTCATTCAAAAACCATTAAAAGGCAGGGTTACAAATACTTCTAAATGTATGTTCAGTCGATTTTTCGATTTTAATGCTTATTGAACAGGGTTTGTAATGGCGGCAAAATATGTAAACAAAATCGAATTTAAAAAAGGTTGTAGCATTTCTATAACAACAAGCAGCGTATTCTGAAAATTATGACTTCTTTTGGCTTAAAAGTATTAAAAACCACGTTTTTGGTTCAAGTTTTCAATTCAAATGGAAAAATGTACATACACATGTAAAATTCTAATTAATAACTTTCCAAAATTATTAATATTTAGGAGATGAAAAAAATTTTTAGCTGCCGGTGTGCTACCACCTTTTATGAATTCGTCATGCTGTAGACAGAAACTTTATAGAATTGTAGTCTGAACAACTTTGTTTAGTTTCTTACAATATTTGCTGAAAAACGTCAAACGTAGCAGTGTGAATATAGTATAAAATATTCTAACAAAACAAGTTAAGGATTCGTATTAAGTCACACTGAAACTGGTCTATTTAACACCAAGGCTTGAATGAAATACATTGATCACTTCATTCATAAATGTGTTTTTCTTATTTTTTGGTTTTCTTATTTTTTGCTTAATTCGATAATGCTACGTAATTTTTCCTATTTGCAAAAATTTTAAAAAGTTATTTGCCTATTATGCATACATAAACTATCCTCAAAAACAATAATTATTGGATCATGATACATACCATGATCCTATAATACAGGTTGTGTTGAAAGTACATATGATTATTTCACCGCGTTGGCTGTATCTGTCATTTGTTTTTTAATCGTGTGTTTTTAAATTATTAGCAAGGCATAAACACTTTTATGTGGCAATAAACAAAAGAAGGTATTTATTTTAGTCATATTAATTGTAACCACAGTTGTTAAAAGTACATTTTAAATAAATTTTCGTCTTCTGTTTTTGCCAGATACGGCCAACCAGGCGAATTGATATTGTGTTTGTTGTATTATTACCACCACCTGTAAAATTAATTCGCCTTGATACATAAATACGTTTATATATACTTTCTCTATATCTGTCTTCAATTATTGCTTCATAAACAAATTTGCCCCTTGATTTAGGAGAAAAACTTATGGGACCAAACTAAAAGCAAAAAAATAAGAATTTTGAAAATCGGTTGACAATTTACAGAGTTATGCAAGGGGGAGCAAATTTCTCCCTCCGATTTTCGAAACGAAATTATGGGACCAAACTGCAACCAAAGCCTTTCAAACAAAAAAAAACTTTTGAAAATCGGTGCATAAATGGCAGAGCTATACGATAATCAATATTTGGGGGGGGCAAGTTTGCCCACCGGTTTTGGGAAAAAAATGTATGGGACCAAACTGCCACGAAAGGGTTTCAAACAAAAAAATAATTTTGAAAATCGGTGCATAACTGACAGAGTTATGCAATAATCAATATCTTTGGCGAGGGGGCAAGTTTGCCTCTGATTTGGGAAAAAATGTATGGGACCAAACTGCCAGGAAAGGCTTTCAAAGAATTTTTTTTTTCAAAATCGGTGCATAAATGAAGGAGTTATGCGATAATCATTATTTTGGTGGGGGGGGAGCAGATTTGCCCCCTGATTTTGGGGAAAACTTATTGGACCAAACTAAAAGCGAAGGCTTTCAAACAAAAAAAATTTTGAAAATCGGTTTAAAAATGACAGAGTTATGAAAGGGGGGAGCAAATTTCACCTTTGATTTTCGAAAAAAAAAAATTATAGGCATTTAATTAAAAAAAAGAGTTTTGAAAATCGGTGCAGAAATGAAGGAGTTATGCGTGTACAAACATGAAGAAGTAAAAATATATAACAATACACACGGGTTGATAACATCCTCCTTTTTTAAGTTGGTTACAAAAATTATATGATGCCAGAACGGTAACGCTGCTAGCATAGATTTTTTGTGTAAATTTGTATACATGCATACGTGCAAGTGCCAGTTTTATTCGCACATTCACACGTGTCCAAAATAAGCACACAAAAAATGTGGCACACGCACACGAGTAAGTGCCATTTATTTTGTGTGCCTACTTTTGGCACATGTACCTGTGCCTTTAGATAGAAATTATAAGGCACTTGCACGTGTGTATGTGCCAAGTTTAGGTACATGTGCTGCACACTCGTGTGCAAATCCGTACTCTGATAAATATATCTTGAGGGCAACAATCAGGGGTGCCAGATGATTTTGATAAAAAATCGGCATATGTTCATAATAAAATCGGCATTATCGGCACTTCCATTTTAAAATATCGGCAAAAAATCGGCAAATTCAAAATACCCATTTTAAATACAATAAACCGTATTTTTATTAACGAAAAATAGCAAAACAGAATAATTCAGCATTTCGATTGAATTGTTAACAAAAAAGCAGAACTCGTTGTCTGAGGAAATTCTAAAAACGTTGCCGAAATGTTTTAAATAATTCTGTAGAAACTCTGAAGAATTTTCTGAAAAATGTCAGACAAAACATCAGAAAATATCTGACAAAATTCGTAGCTAAAATTTGAAATTTATCAGTAGTGTATACAATTCTCACATAGGATCAGAATGTTGTAAGACCTCTTTGACTCTTCTTCTGGAATACATAAATTTTTCTGCTGCTAATGGCAGCTCATCACAAAACATTTACCCATATTTTATAAGTTTAGAAATTCAAACATTTATGCGCAAACTCTAAAGAGATAAATGAGAACTATTACAAAAACTAAAATTAGACAATGTGCTGGAGTGGCTGCTAAAACTCGTAAGACAGATCAGAAAATGTACAGACTATTCTGTTGAATATCTTAAAGGAAATTAGTCGGATAATATTTCAGAAAATTTGCAGAAACATCGTGCCAGAAAACTGCCGACTAATCAGCTAAATGTCTGAGGGAATTTTATACAACTTGGTTGATTGTCTGTTAAAGTCTCAGATTTTAACTGGCGTTAGACATGTCTGAAAAAATTTACTGGGTAGTTGTAAATAAACCTCACCCTTTTGCTCTTTAGTAAAAGCGCTGTCTGATTAACAGATGATTCTTTTTAGTGTAACAGTGTATTTATTATATTCCAATGTTGCCCAAAACTAATAAATTATAATAAAACAAACATAGTTTCCCTGTGCTAAGTATTTATCAAAAATCGGCATTTTGGGAGCAAAAATCGACAAATTGGCACTTATATAATTTTAAGACAAAAAATCGGCAAAATGCCGATAAATCGGCAAATAAGGCAAGCCTGGCAACAATGTTAAGATCGGTCATAGTGAACAAGTAAACAAAATCAAAACTCTGTTTTGTGCTGACAGCAAGGTTGTCAGATGTGGCGATTTCTCGCTAAACGTGGCGATTTTAAAACTTGATTGGCGTCTTAATTTTCGATTTGCCGACATGGCGATTTATACAGTAGTTGGCGGTTTTTTTGAGAAACTTACAGTCTGTTTTTAGAACGCGACTCGCTGATAATAAGCGCTAATATTTTAGCGTCTTTCCTTTTTTGGGTTTTAGAGCGCGACTATCGATGATTTTTTATTAAAAAACGTAACAGCTGTCAATTAATTTTCGTTTGTATATCGCGGTTTGACTCATCCTATATGCCAAAGTTGAACGAATAAGAAATTACACTCGTGCTCTTGTTTCTTTTTACATATGCATGTATGTATATGTAGGTATGCACATCAATAATATCCCTATAAGCAACTCAGTTAACTTTAAACGCACTTTAAGCTAGATATTTCGCAACTAATAGTGGTTGATGCCTGGATTAGTTTTAGTGAAGTCAACTGACTATTTTAACATTGCGATGTCCTAGACGGTAATCAATTGTCCGACTCTGCATTACTTTCCAACTAACTTAAAGTTAACTTTTTTTAAGTCAACTGGTAGTTAGTATGCAAAGAGATGATGCTGGGGTTCGAACTATGTATCACACGTTTTATAGTCAACGCGCTGACCATCCAGCTAAGGTACCATTTCAAATAATTACAGCAAAAAGTTAATATAGATTCGAAATGAGTTTCAAAGTAGCTGAGAGAGTAAAATTGTTAGCTTTTACCAAATCACGTTATGCACTCAACTTAAGAATTGATTTTGGGTCAGTTCTCGATTACATTGTAGTTAGCTTTTAGTTATACTACATATACACCAGAGCGAAATCTGGTAGATTTCAATTGAAATCTATGTCGAAATCTACACCGTTTACACAAGGCTTTTTTGAAATTTATCAAGATATCGCTACCATACCAGAGATAGTTGCTTGACCTTTCTTATTTTGAAATGTCAAACTGCATAGAGAAAGAGATCTGTCAAATGCGAAACTACTACTGCGCACACCTTATAAAGTATATCTTCTGTAACAGCGTACTATTTTTTAATACCATATGAGCAAAACCACGGTTGTATAACTAAGTACTACTAGATTTTAGCAGATTTTGTCAAAATCTAGTGGCGTAGTAGATTTCGATTTGTATGGGAAATCTAGTAAAAAACATCCAGATTTAGCTCAAAATCTCGTAAGTACTAGATTTCGCTCTGGAATAAATGCACTATTAGTCCTAAAAAGTTTACTATAATTTGATTATTTTTATAGTCGACTACAGATTTGCTGGTAGGGATCATACTCGCTTATTAAAAATGTTACACCACTTTAGTTTATTTGTTTTTTAGCTAAACACTTTAAAATAAAAATTATGAAAACTCCAAACAAAATTTGTTTTGTTTATTTATAAGTACATGAGTATTTATAAATGTATAAGTATGTATGTATGTATGTATATCAGTTGCATTTCATTTTTGCACCAGAGTAGAGTTGTCGCTGATATTACAATTTCATATGAAAAATATAGACAAAAAGTATTTTTTGCCATGTTGGCAACAGTACGATTTCATAGATATTTAACGTACACGCGAATTAACATAAGCCGCGCGACAAAGTCAAGCCTTGTTATACAAACGCTTTTCATTACGTATTCGTCCATCAATTGGCTTTGTCGTGTTCTACAAACAGGCTGTTAGTCAATATGAAAAAATAACATTAATTTCATTCTGTTAAGGTACGTTTACACTTGGCAAATATTTGCCGAAAAAAAACTTTACCAACAGAAAAGCTAAAATTGTATTTCATTAAATTTCAATATTTCTTATATATTGGTTCGCATTTATTAAATATAATATAAAAATAGCTTTTTGCAGCATAAACAAATTAATTTTGTGATATAAAAACCCTTAGCAAAAGTAGTGGTTGCGTTTTTTTAATTTTTGGATGAATTTTTTACATTCATATATACGCAAACAAAATGTAGTAAAAGAATAGTAAATAGGATTTTCGCTCGTTGGTTGTTGCTGCCTTCGCTGGCAGCTGGTGGAAAAGAGCTCTGATGAGAAGACTGCGGCGATCTCGAAACATCTGTTTAACCTTCTGTACAGCCAATTTCTTTCTAAAATAAAAAATTATTTAATCGAAAGATTGAATTGAAAACGAACTGAAGCCAAACCAATTTAATGACTTTGGATAAAAACCATACATTTCGACTAAATTCATAACTTAATTCTTAAAACTGTAAAGGAACTTAGCTAAACAAGAATGAATACTGTTCAAAAAGTTTGCCAGAGAAAAACATTCAAAACCCTAGCATTTCAAAATATCGATGATATTTCATTCTGGTAATGATAGAAATCAGAAAGCTTAAAAGTGGTTGCACATGATAAAGAAAAACATAGTGAAGTTCTGAACCTTTAAAATACCGATAATAGTCGAGAATAGTCACGAGATGGCGACTCGTCTGTTAACACTATGCGACAAATGAAGACTATTGGAAAACTCAAGGACTGGACAGTACAGCTTCGATTGTACTACCATTGGGTAGTAACCCTACGTCTTCACGAGCCATCGACTTGAACATGACATACACATGACGCCGGCAGAGCAACTGCAAACAATTCATCAACTTCTTTGTTGTGGTGAATACGTGCGATGACCATGTTCTGCCTTATCAATGTATTTGGTGGTAGTGCAATAGAAATGTAATATTTAACTATTTCTTTCTGTCTCTTTTCTTTCTATTAAAAATGGTTGTTGATAGCGAATCTCATGGCGAACATTGATGCTCAGCCATATGTTCGGGCATCGATGGCAGAGCATGGACGAATCATGGACATGAGCGGTCTACATTAGCCATATGCGATGTCCGACATGATGTTCATACCAACTTCATGGCTAATGTAGACCCCCAGTAAGCACTATACTCAGTTTGGCGAATTTTGTGACCAATTTTTTTGTGGAACTCCAAAGTTTCTGAAAATCAGTGGACCTCTAAAAACGGTGCTATCAGTATTTGGACAATAGCTAATTCAAAATTAATGATACCGGTTAGCTATATATGGCCATAATGTAGCTAAGAGTCCGCTTAACATATAATTTTTAACGTTTTATATAAAAAAAATTTTCGTGAGCTTTTTGTTGCGAAAATTAAGAGAACATTTTTTTTGCATTTTTCAGAATAACTTACAGAGACTCGTAATTTCTTTCTAACAATATTTGGCAAACTTATAGTTACGGTAGAGCTGAACAACTTTTTTTAACATTTCAATACAATCTGAACGTCTGTAGGCACCCTAATAGCTCACACAGACCACTTTTTACCTTAAATATGGAAGTTTTCCCTATTTTTTTTGAGAAAATAGTATATTCAAGTGCATACTTCTTTTCGAAAATCTGGTGAAAATTATGGTTTGTTTAACCTTCATAAGGTCCTCAAAGTTACTGACGTTGATGTTCTTCGGGTCAAATTTGACCCATATAGAAAATTGTATATGAAGGCAATAATTTACTTTACTTAAGTGTATTGTTAGTGTTTATATATTATTTCTAGCTATAATTAGAGTATGTAAGCTGCAGTTTTTGTAAACATTTATTGATTTTATATGTACATATGTGAATATATAAATATTTAATGTTACATCGATATTGTTCTTAATTATTACATTGGCTACATAAAATAATTGTTTTAGAGTGCTGTTTGCATATAAATTTTTTACACATACTAATGGCGTTTTATTATCGGTTTTGGGGCGAAATTGGCAACGACTTCTTTTTGTTGCAGTTTTGATTTGCTTGAAGTTGACGACTTCTGCTAATCCTGCTCAGCTACATCAAGTAGTTTTTGTGCAATTTTTAGTGAAAATGGTACTCTTGGCAAAGTTTTTCTCTCCTTTATATAAGGCGTGGTAAGCTGCATACGAAAATTTTCTAAGAAGTGTCTACGTTTGACAAAACAGCAAGAAATACGCTGGCCTTCATTATTGGTATATTTCAAAATAATGTTCATACCAGGAGGTGGGAAAAATAATTGAAAACTGGAAATCTCTTCCTTTGTAATTCTTGAACAAGAATAACCAGTCAAGTCTAGCACCATACTGGTTACATTCTCCGTTCGGGCTCTTCCATATCTATTATATGTAAGAGGTTCCTCGAAATATCTTATTTCACCATTTTTTGACGGCACTGTCTGAGTAGGGCCAACCTCACTTTCACTATCACTAGAACTGTCAGACAACTCAGAATATTCTGGATGATCTTCATTTTATGAACAAGTTTCTTCCTGGTCTGATAGCGCATTCAGCACAATTTTTTTTGACTCGTCAATTTTTCTACAAGAAATAGCAATCAAAAAACTTCCCAGCTTTTCCACGTTTCATTCGATCCGCGTTTAATTTATTTATTGCTTACTGCAAGCAAACAAGTGCAATATTGTTCGTTTTGATAGAAATACGGCCATGTCACAGAGTTTAATTCCGCTCGGAAACGGAATTCAATCCACCCCAAGCTGTCAAACCCTAGCCGAAGCGTACCCCAGAATACCCGCGCCGCCAACAGTCTGGACACACCTGACAAATTTGCGTATTTTAGTTTTCTTTTTTAGACACCAGCTGCTACAAAAATGGGGTGGATGAATTCCGTTTCCGAACGGAATTGAACTCTGTGACATGGCCGATAATGTTCGCTAAATATGATGAGGAAAAGAGATAGACATATGTATGTACGTATTCAGTGGTACCAAAGCTTAAGATATATATAGTGTTACCACATCGCCAAATATGTCCCAAATTGTGCTGTTCAGCATAACAAAACTCGAGCTTTTCACTCCAGGTCAAATTTGACCCGAAGACATGTAAAAAATTTCATAAATGATTTTATTGCATATATATTATTCCGAAAGCCTAATGTGGCTGTTCATATTTTAAGTTAAATAAAAGTCATAAACTATAAAAAGCAAAAACCAAAAATTTTCGGAAAAAAACCCAATTTTTTTCTTAAAATGGGTTAAAATTGACCCGAAGACCTTATGAAGGTTAAAGTTTTGCAATTTTTCGCGAATTTTCGATATTTTTGCGATATCCGAAATTTTTTCAAAGTTTATGGTTTTCTTACATTTTTGGAGCTTTTAATCAATCGTAACATTGTAATCTTTCATGTACAAGAAAGCTTTTGCAAATTTTCGTAATTTTCGCGATTTTTTCGCTCCTCTCCTTGTATTAATTGATTCAAAACGTTTTATTATTTTGCTGTTTTTCCTATATGATTTTTTCTTACAACACATTTTTCTTAAAGTACACATAAAATTTTTTCATCCGATGAAAAAGTTGAAAATATCATAAACGATAAATAATAAACGATTTTTATTTTATTTTCTTTCGAAAAGAAAATAAAAACGCTTTGTTTCAAATAAAAAATCCAAATGGATATATATAATTTTTTAATCACATGTGTTTTTTTAATCACGTTTGTTTTTTTGATACGAAAAAACAAAAAATATGGTTTTAAAAGAATTAAAATACGGTCTCTGAGATATATATATATATATATATATATATATATATATATATATATATATATATATATATATATATATATATATATATATATATATATATATATATATATATATATATATATATATATATATATATATATATATATATATATATATATATATATATATATATATAAATATATCTCAGAGACCGTATTTTAATACTTTTAAAACCATATTTTTTGTTTTTTCGTATCAAAAAAACAAACGTGATTATATATATATATATATATATATATATATATATATATATATATATATATATATATATATATATATATATATATATATATATATATATATATATATATATATATATATATATATATATATATATATATATATATATATATATATATATATATATATATATATATATATATATATATATATATATATATATATATATATATATATATATATATGCTGCGTTCCTTGATTGCCGGGCCGAAAAAGTTTCCATTTGGCCTACAACCCTCCAATAAAAAAACTAGGCGCCGATCGGATAACGCTAAGGTCTGCCCAAAGTTCATTGAAAAATTAAAACACGCTTTATATGGTGAAATATGGGGTTTTTACTGCCTATTCAACGATGTCGAAGGAAAACCTGAGCGATCGAAAGCCACTGTCTCAAAATCTAGTCAATTTGGGTTTAACAATATCGACAGCTTTCGTTTGCTTGCACTTACGTGTGTCAATTTTTCTCTCTTAAGTATTAAAATTTTACAACAATGCCATATTGTAAATTTCTAGTTTATTTGACGATTTCCATTAAAACACTGAAAATACTACTAAATTGGTTGAAAAAAAATACAACCAAACATAACGACAAGAGAACCCATTGTAAGGTACTCGCAGTTGTACATGAAATTTTTATAAGTTTCAAATACAAATTCTAGTTTTGTTGTACTGGTGCGACTATCTTGTTTGATGGGACTTACACAGTAAAGAAAACAGAAGTTTTGAATATGTTAGTGGCTTTTATTTTTGCCTTACCCTACGTCTTCACGAGCCATCGAATTGAACATGACATGAACATGACGCCGACAGAGCAACTCTAAAAAATTCATCAACTTCTTTGTTGTGGTGAATACGTACGTTCTGCATTATCAATCTGTTTTTTGGTAGTGCAATAGAGATGGAATATTTAACAATTTCGATCTGTCTCTTTTCTTTCCATTAAAAATGGTTGTTGACAGCGAATCTCATGGCGAACATTGATGCTCAGCCATATGTTCGGGCATCGATGGCAGAGCATGGACGAAACATGGACATGAGCGGTCTACATTAGCCATATGCGATGTCCGACATGATGTTCATACCAACTTCATGGCTAATGTAGACCCCCAGTAAGCACTATACTCAGTTTGGCGAATTTTGTGACCAATTTTTTTGTGGAACTCCAAAGTTTCTGAAAATCAGTGGACCTCTAAAAACGGTGCTATCAGTATTTGGACAATAGCTAATTCAAAATTAATGATACCGGTTAGCTATATATGGCCATAATGTAGCTAAGAGTCCGCTTAACAATATAATTTTTAACATTTTCTATAAAAAAAAATTTCGTGAGCTTTTTGTTGCGAAAATTAAGAAAACATTTTTTTTTTGCATTTTTCAAAATAACTTACAGAGACTCGTAATTTCTTACTAACAATATTTGGCAAACTTATAGTTAGGGTAGAGCTGAACAACTTTTTTTAACATTTCAATACAATCTGAACGTTTGTAGGCACCCTAATAGCTCACACAGACCACTTTTTACCTTAAATATGGAAGTTTTCCCTATTTTTTGATGCTAAAAAATACTTTTCTTTTGAAAATAGTATATTCAAGTGCATACTTCTCTGTTGTGTTTTATTAACATTTTGTGCCAAGAAAAATAATCTTTTCCTGCATTTTTTTAATATAGGAAACAATAATAACAATTCACTTTTTTCAGCATAACTTACGGGGGCTCCAAATTTTTCATTTCCAATATTTGGCAAACAACAACAAACAATAAAAATATGAAATACCAAAATCAGCAACATAAGAAGTGGAACAATAACAAGGAAAGTAAAAAATTCTATAAAAATGTAGCCTAACAGTCAAACCTATGTCAGAGCGTCGCGTAAGTAACAGGGTATATATATACAGTACATTTTACCATAAAATATTTACTGTGAATGACTGGAAATACGTACCCTGTTGCTTACGCAACGCTTAACGCTCTGATTTAGGTTGTGCAGTAACTGATAAAAAAAATTAAAATGTTTCACAAAAGCTGCACAGAAAAAATTATCTTCAAAAAATTTTCAAACAAAAGTTTGTCTAAAAATAAATTTAATTTTCAGTAAATGTTCTTTACCATTGATTATGTATTATAATATTATAATTGTTTGTTTAACTCTTATTTAGCATGGAAACACCAAGCAAACAGCAAGAAAAACTATGTCGTAAGAAACAACCCCGATGACGACATACACACAAATAACAACAATAATGATAGCAAAAGCAATGCGATTGTACCAAGTTTGTTTTCTGAAGATTTTTGAGTGAAACAATTAGTTAATGTCGTTGAGTAATTCTCATTCATTTCTTAAAAGTCTTTAGATAAACATTCAGACTTGAACACATTTAACAAAGTAAAATTTAATAAATGCCTAATGGATGATGATGATAATGACCTACACAAAATTTTGTTTAATATATTATAAAAAGTCTAGTAAAATTTTTTGTTTGATTAAGTAAAATATTTTGTTTAATATTTGTTAGTATTTTTAGACTAATTGTTTTATAAATTGATATAAAAATATTGTTTCAAGTTTTTAGTAAGTCCAGTAAATCTTTTTGTTTGATTTAGTAAATTGTTTTGTTTACAATTTGTAAATATTTTTAGACAAATTGCTTTATAGAGTTAAACAATTTGTTCATTGAAAAAACACGTTTTTTAATGAAATTTTTGTGATATTTTTGTCTAAATTTACAAATTTTTTTGTAGGTCCGTTCCTAGACAAAATATTTACTATTTCATTGAATTTCTTTACAGAAAATGAAATCTAGTTTTTTCTGTGTGTTTAGCTCTACCGTAAGTACAACTTTGCCAAATATTGTTAGTAAAAAATTTCGAGTCCTGTTAGTTATTCTGAAAAAAGTGAACAAAAATTTTTTCTTTTATTTAAAAAAAAAGTGAACGAAAAAATATTTTTGCGCAATAAAATGTTTATAAAATCTGTTTATCGAACTCTTAGCTACATTACCACCAAGTTTGAACTATGTAGCTATTAGCAAAAACAGATGAAACCTTTTTTTGAGGGCTAGCTGATTTTCCAAAAGTTTGGAGGCCCAAAAAAAGAAATTGGTCACCAAATTCTGCAAACTGAGTATAGGTTTTTACTACCCAATGGTAGTGCAATCAAACCTATACTGTCAAGTCCGTGTGTTTTTTTGGACTGTTGCAATGTGTAATCTATATATATATATATATATATATATATATATATATATATATATATATATATATATATATATATATATATATATATATATATATATATATATATATATATATATATATACATATATATATATATATATATATATATATATATATATATATATATATATATATATATATATATATATATATATATATATATATATATATATATATATATATATATATATATATATATATATATATATATATATATATATATACATATATATATATATATATATATATATATATATATATATATATATATATATATATATATATATATATATATATATATATATATATATATATATATATATATATATATATATATATATATATATATATATATATATATACTAGCTGACCCGGTCCGCGTTGCTGGCCCTGAACAAACATTAGTGTTGTATTACCACACGATTTTAATTAAGCTTTTAACGAAATTTACGGGCTTTAAATAGAAATTCATGGAATACCTTTCATAAAGTTTTTTTACAGAATAACTTACATATGGTGCAGATATGGGCTCAGTCAAAAACAAACGCATGTATTTAAGAGAAAGTGGAAATTATATTTATTTATTATTTCATCTTAAGGCTAGAGGATAGACAATGTTTTTCGTTTTTTGATTTGGTGTAAAAACGTATAAATTTTTTGGCGTGCCAACTCGGGAGCAAGCCACATACAATTGGCCGTGCGAAAAACATGAAGTTTCCAAAATTAAGCCAGCAATAGTCAATGATTGGCCTTGTGCTTTGTTGATGGTAATAGCAAAGGCAAGACGCAAAGGGAATTGGAGCCGCTTGAATATGAATGGTAAACCGTTGGAAATCATCGGAATTCGTGGAATAAGTACGTCTTCGCCTTTGAATCTGCCACCGATGATTGTTGCGTCGATTAAATTTGGTGAACAGTTTTTTATGGTCAATCTGGTTCCGTTGCACAACTTTGGTGCGTTTAAGTTGCGAATAAGAATTACCGGTGATCCAACCTTTAATGTTAGCACATGCGGTGGCATTCCGGGTGGTTGCAATGAATTTAAAAATTCAGTGGGATAATTGACGGCTTGTTCTTCATCCATTACTGTGTCAATCGATTTGTATTTGATTAATTTGCCTGGCAGTTTTAATTGAATTTGCTCATTGAGCTTGTTGACATCATCATTTTTTGGTGCCAAAATTGCACGTTCGCACAGCCAATCCGGATTTTTGTAGGATGTTGTTAGATTTGGAAATACCTTGTCGACAACGGCTTGAATATTCATTTGCATTTGACAGAAGTTAGGTGGGAATGAAATCTCGTTCGTTGCGCGATTGATTCGAATTTTTCCATTTCCGATGTCCAAAAGTTGTTTTGCGAATGTTTGGGCAGACGGGTCTTGCAACAAATGCACACGCATGTTCGTCGATAGCGTAATTTTCTCGACTCGATTCCAAAGATACGAAGCTTTCAAGCATGCGTTCAGCTCATCTGCGGGCATTGATCTTGGAATAACGGGCAAAGTTTGACGGAAATCACCGGCAAGAAGAATAAGAGCGCCTCCCATCAGTTGGTTGTTTCCTCGGAAGTCACGTAGAGTCCGGTCAAGCGCCTCGAGCAATTTCTTATGGGCCATTGTGCATTCGTCCCAAATGATAATTTTGCACCTTTTAAGGATTGTGGCCATGCCGGAGTTTTTGCTGATGTTGCAAGTTGGTGTTTCTACCTGGTTCAAATCCAATGGAAGTTTCAGTGCTGAGTGTGCAGTGCGTCCGCCGTCCAATAGCGTTGATGCAATTCCAGATGATGCCACTGCGAGTGCAATGCAATTTTGCATTCGAATCGACGCCAATATTAAATTAATGAGGAATGTTTTGCCTGTTCCTCCTGGTGCATCGAGGAAAATAAGTCCCCCATTTCCGTTGGTTACCCTTTCCATGATTTTTGCATATGCAGTTTTTTGATCATCAACCAACCGTCTTGTTTGAGTCTCCACATATTGTTGTTGCTGGTTGACATCGAAGTGCTGTTCTCGCTCCAGGTCTCTGTTTTGAACACTGTTTCTGTCGCGTATCGGAGCCGGCATTCCAAGTTCAATATGGAGTTTGTTGTTAATGGATATGCACATGTCCTCAATCAGCAATAGAGTTTGGTTGAAAATCTCGTCCGAATACTCCTGGTTGGGATAAGTTGCGCGTAATTGCCTGAGAATATCTTCACCTAAGGTTTCGCGATGCGTTTCCCACAGTTCTCGTGGATTAGATGGTGAACATGTTGTTAAAATTATTGCAAACAAAGTGCGTATTTGTTTTGGGTGACACGTGAGTGACGCCTCTGTCAGCGTTGTGTTCCAATGCTGATCACTTTCAAGCAGGCCCAAACGAAAACATGCTTCTCTATAAGTCTGACATTCATTTCCATGAATGGTTTTCAAGGCGGCGAATGATGTTGGACCTTTGATCGTATGCAATAGCAATCGCAAATAATAGCATTCAGCATTATTCGGATGAACGGTGTAGACACGTCCTAAAGCATCAGAAGAATGCACACCAGCATATTCTGCGACAATCGCACCACGCTTTCTTCTCATGAACTTCTTCGACGACGTGTTCCAAGTGTAATATTTAGGAATTTCAAGACATATTAAAATTTTGGCGAAATTGTCGGTTGCACACAATTCAAAGAAAGCGGTGAGAGTGGTGTATGGTGGCTGTTCGGCTCGATTTGCAGCATTTCGTTCGGTGAAATAAACACGCTGACCATTTTCCAAATGAACAGCTAGATGTTGAACTGTTGGATATCGCTCGTGGATATTGAATGAAAGTATACGCCAAACGGCTTCATTGCTGCTGATGTAACGGCCTATCTGGAATTGCGTGATTTCGTCAGTTTGATTGGCAAGCCCGAATACTGCCATGTCGCTGCCTTTATTAACGTATTTGCAAATATATATTATCGACTTGACCGAATTACAATACTCAACATTGATGTGGGCATCAAACATTTTTGAAAGCAGCGGTGAGTAGGGCACGATCCATCTGTTATCGACGTCAACATCTACATTGCGCATTTTAATTGTTGTTGTATATCCACCGTCGTTCGCACTTCTTCGCCTATACAGAGGATATCCACCGCCTCCTGTTTGAGTTTCTTGGAGGAGCTCGCGTGGATAACGCTTTGTACACTTGCCTTCTTTCATGCATGGTAAATTTCTGTTCAGTTGACCGCAAGGACCGTGGACCATGTGTTTTCGGATTGATTCAAATAGAACCGGATCCGCTGTGGGATTCGGGAGTTCTGCGGAAATCACGTCATCGATTTGCGTTGGCATGATTTTTTGTTTTAGCCAGAGTAAAATATGGGCGTGTGGCAGGCCTCGCTTCTGCCATTCAACCGAGTACATCCAGCATAGAGTTTCGCCAAATATGTAATTTTTGGTGATGACATCCATCAGCCTTGTCAACTTTTGTTTGAATACTCGGGCGAGAATATCGTGTCTATGTGTTGAATTCTGGCCGGTAAACAAAAGGTCGGTGATGTCTTTCCATGCTGGGTTGCATGTGAAAGTGATGAAGAGGTCTGGCCGTCCATATTTGCGCACGTATGTCATGGCATCTTGAGCGTACTGGTGCATGTGTCGCGGACTGCCTGTGTATGTTGCTGGCAAGATCACCATTTGGCCGATATTCGCAGCGTTTCCATCATTGGCGATCGCATCACGCAAGTGGACATATTCTTCGACGCGTAGCTTTTGCTGATTCAACCGAATGAATAGCAGACGTTCACTTTCAATTTTCGCGTACATGTCGACAATGAATTGATGGAAGACTTCACGACATTTCAACAAATGATTACATTCATTTGGCCTGATCATAAGGCGATAGGCATAAAAGTGCATACAGGAAACTTTTTTTGTGGACTCTCCATTTGAGTTGGGGTTAATCTGCATTACGTTGAAATGATACCCATCCTCACCACGCGGAAAAAGTAGTGGATATTGTAGTGCATCGTACGATCGATGAGTTTCCGCAATGCGTTGAACACTTGCATTCCGGCGATGGATGATAATATCGCGACGCTCGAAGTCTGTGCCGACCATAACAACTGCAACGTCACCTATCCCAGGTGCATTGAAGCGCCGCTCATGCTCACCAGCCGGTGTCTTGTCAGCTCTTATCACAACCGTATAATCATCTGTCGGCATCTGGTCTAGGGCTGTTTTGAATAGACAGATGAGGCTGTTGTGTTCGTGTAACATAGCTTGAAGTCTCGAAACGATTTCCCGTCTGACTTCAGTACTGATTGTGCAACGCTGTTCAACCTCTGTAGCTTCATCGGCAGTGAAGTAAATTTGGAGGAACTTGGCATCATCATTGGGAAGTGGGAGCAACGATCCAATTCTGTGGTAGATTTGGCCTTGCACTTTGAAAGTGGGCATGTAACCGGCGTTGTTGATGATATTAGTTGCTCCGAAGGACGTCATTTGAAAGCATGAGTTGTAGTTTCGTATGTTTTGAAGGAAGTGCTTTGAAGTCGGATTGGCGCCAGAAATGTAACTTTGTAGGGGTTCAGGCGGCTCAATTATTGGTGTTAAAACAACTTTACCGTTCAAACAACACATTCCCGGGGATTCCTTAGCGAACTTCAGAGCACGACAATTTAAGCAAACTTTGTCCATTGCGCCAATCACTACGTCCTTGTGATTGCGGTAGTCATCTTCCTTATTGTAGTGAAATGCCGCCAACTTTAAATCGGTTCTTTCTCTTGATCGAACCATTCGGGAGCGATTGGCAGTAAGGCTTTCGACGTGCTGTTGGTGTGTCTCAGCAGCTCTAAATGAAGATGTACTGTCACGCATTTGCTGAAGCCGTGATTCGCGTTGTCTCTCCGTTTCTGCGGCTCTAGACGTAGATGCCCTTTCACGATTTTCCTGAAGACGTGATTCGTGTTCCTCAGCTGATTCAGCGGCTCTTCTTGTCCTCTGCTGCCGCGTTGCGATGGTTTTTTTAGCAAGAGCTGTTTTTTTAGGTGGCATTTTAGTAAACTGGAATAGTGCAAAAGGAACAATGATGTGTTTTGTTTTTTTACTTTTATAACATTTTATTGGTTGTTGGAACGACAGTAATCATATTACCTATTTGATGAATTGGCATTAAAAATAATTTGTGAAGTTATTTCACTATTGTAAATTTAAAAACACTTGTTATTTACTAAATTGATTTCACTTATAGGTTTCTCACTTATGAACACAAAACAGCAAAGTTTGTTGGATTGTACCGTTATTTTTTACCAGCGTTTAAAAAAAAAGCAATTGAAAAAAACTCTAAATGTGCATAAAATGTAGGTATCTTAAATGCAAGAAAAGTTGTTTATCATCGATTGATATAATATAAATATTATTTTAAACTTATTGTACAATGTTGCACCTTAGTAAGCGGGGAATATGTTGTATTATATAGTAATGTAAATATTTTGTAAATAAACCGAAAACTCGGATTTTTGAATGCAACATTTCGGAAGTTTTAAAATTTTGATATTTTATTATATATTAGTGAGTTTTTTTTTTGTAAATAT
The DNA here is from genome assembly GCA_956483635.1 of Panzeria rudis. Lineage (NCBI taxonomy): Eukaryota > Metazoa > Arthropoda > Insecta > Diptera > Tachinidae > Panzeria > Panzeria rudis. Next base: position 61,667 of record CATQFL010000226.1, read on the forward strand.
CTTCGGAACTACATAACCGATTTAAGAGATTGATATCTCGTTTTGAAAAGCAGAACAATGGCTTTAAAAAAAAAAATAAAAAAGAAAAAAAAAAATAATAAATATGTATATGTATATGTCATTGGTGGGTTTTGCCACGCCGCTCCGCCCACAGACCGAAAATCAAAAATCGGACTTCACAGTGTCACCCGCCTGAATATTCTGAAGATTCTCTGAAAATTTCATCAAAATCGGCCCAGCCGTTTTCGAGTCCATTTCTTACATACATACACACATCCTCTTTTATATATATATATATATATATATATATATATATATATATATATATATATATATATATATATATATATATATATATCTATATATATATATATATATATATATATATATATATATATATATATATATATATATATATATATATATATATATATATATATATATATATATATATATATATATATATATCTATATATATATATATATATATATATATATATATATATATATATATATATATATATATATATATATATATATATATATATATATATATATATATATACATATATATATATATATATATATATATATATATATATATATATATATATATATATATATATATATATATATATATATATATATATATATATATATATATATATATATATATATATATATATATATATATATATATATATATATATATATATATATATATATATATATATATATATATATATATATATATATATATATATATATATATATATAAAAGAGTAAGGTGACTGACTGACTGGGGTATCATCGCCCAGCCCAAACGACTGAGGATAGAGACTTGAAATTTTTACGTTGGCCCCCTTCCGATGTATAGATCCACTAAGAAGGGGGTTTTGGAAATTCAAATGCTATGGGGCGAAAAGGGGTAAAAACGGGTAAATTCGGTAACCTTATCCTGAACATGTTTCTGCAGTCTTGCTGAAGAATTAAAAAAGTACAGTCATGCAGTCAGGTGTGCTTTATCATTTGCCTTTTAAAAGCGTCAAATCTAGGCTTGCCAGATCCAAATTGTGAAAAAGCTTGACATTTAGAGATGAAAAGCTTGATTTACGAAAAAATCTTGCCACTAACTTAAACATTTTCAAAACAATAAAAACTCAATCGTTAGCCGCTTCAATAAAATCAACCAATCAATTCGTTTGAATTTTTTGTGTGTGCTATTCTAGTTTCGTATTATCCGTCTGACGTGTGGTGTCTGCCTGTCCTCTATTTACTTACAATTTACATTAAATTCAGCCAAATTTTTCCTAACTTATTTAACTTGCATTAACGTTAGCCAAAACATTACAAGACAAATAAGGATATTGTACACGTAAGAATTTTTCTTTTCCCACATATAAGTATTTGGTATATTTGGTAACAACTTTATCTGTTTCTTAATTTTTATATAAGAAATTTTGAAAATATAAAATTTTCTTTGAAATTAGTTCTTATCATTAATTGGGCATACGACATCCTTTCTTTAACCGACTTCAAAAAAGAAGGAGGTTATCAATTCGTGTGTATGTTTTTTACTCTTTTTTATGTTTGTACACTATGTAATTTTTTAACCGATTTTCAAAATTATTTTTTTGTTTGAAAGGGCTTGCTGGCAGATTGGTCCCATAAAATTTTTTTCGAAAATCGGGAGGAAAATTTTCTTGCCATTAACTTAAACATTTTCAAAACAATAAAAACTCAATCGTTAGCCGCTTCAATAAAATCAACCAATCAATTCGTTTGAATTTTTTGTGTGTGCTATTCTAGATTCGTATTGTCCGTCTGACGTGTGGTGTCTGCCTGTCTTCTATTTACTTACAATTTACATTAAATTCAGCCAAATTTTTCGTAACTTATTTAACTTGCATTAACGTTAAACAATACATTACAAGACAAATAAGGATACTGTACACGCAAGAATTTTTCTTTTCCCACATATAAGTATTTGGTATATCTGGAAACAACTTTATCTGTTTCTTAATTTTTATGTAAGAAATTTTGAATATATAAAATTTTCTTTGAAATTAGTTCTTATCATTAATTGGGCATACGACATCCTTTCTTTAACCAACTTCAAAAAAGAAAGAGGTTATCAATTCGTGTGTATGTTTTTTTACTCTTTTTTATGTTTGTACACTATGTAATTTTTTAACCGATTTTCAAAATTATTTTTTTGTTTGAAAGGGCTTGCTTGCAGATTGGTCCCATAAAATTTTTTTCGAAAATCGGGAGGAAAATTTTCCCCCAAAATATTAATTATCGCATAACTCCTTCATTTATGCACCGATTTTCAGAATTCTTTTATTGTTTGAAAGGCCTTACTTGCAGGTTGGTCCAAAAATTTTTTCCGAAAATCTGGTGAAAATTATGGTTTGTTTAAAGTTTTGCAATTTTTCGCGAATTTTCGCTATTTTTGCGATATCCGAAATTTTTTCAAAGTTTATGGTTTTCTTGCATTTTTGGAGCTTTTAATCAATCGTAACATTGTAATCTTTCATGTACAAGAAAGCTTTTGCAAATTTTCGTAATTTTCTAGATTTTTTCGCTCCTCTCCTTGTATTAATTGATTCAAAACGTTTTATTATTTTGCTCTTTTTCCTATATGATTTTTTCTTGCAACACATTTTTCTTAAAGTACACATAAAATTTTTTCATCCGATGAAAAAGTTGAAAATATCATAAACGATAAATAATAAACGATTTTTATTTTATTTTCTTTCGAAAAGAAAATAAAAACGCTTTGTTTCAAATAAAAAATCCAAATGGATAAATATAATTTTTTAATCACATGTGTTTGTTTTTTTGATACGAAAAAACAAAAAATATGGTTTTAAAAGTATTAAAAACGGTCTCTGATATATATATATATATATATATATATATATATATATATATATATATATATATATATATATATATATATATATATATATATATATATATATATATATATATATATATATATATATATATATATATATAATTAATTTTTCAATGAACTTTGGGCAGACCTTAGCGTTATCCGATCGGCGCCTAATTTTATATATATATATATATATATATATATATATATATATATATATATATATATATATATATATATATATATATATATATATATATATATATATATATATATATATATATATATATATATATAAAATTAGGCGCCGATCGGATAACGCTAAGGTCTGCCCAAAGTTCATTGAAAAATTAAAACACGCTTTATATGGTGCAATATGGGGTTTTTACTGCCTATTCAACCATGTCGAAGGAAAACCTGAGCGATCGAAAGCCACTGTCTCAAAATCTAGTCAATTTGGGTTTAACAATATCGACAGCTTTCGTTTGCTTGCACTTACGTGTGTCAATTTTTCTCTCTTAAGTATTAAAATTTTACAACAATGCCATATTGTAAATTTCTAGTTTATTTGACAATTTTCATTAAAACACTGAAAATACTACTAAATTGGTTGAAGAAAAATACAACCAAACATAACTACAAGAGAACCCATTGTAAGGTACTCGCAGTTGTACATGAAATTTTTATAATTTTCAAATACAAATTCTAGTTTTGTTGTACTGGTGCGACTATCTTGTTTGATGGGCTTTACACAGTAAAGAAAACAGAAGTTTTGAATATGTTAGTGGCTTTTATTCTTGCTTTACCCTACGTCTTCACGAGCCATCGAATTGAACATGACATGAACATGACGCCGACAGAGCAACTCTAAAAAATTCATCAACTTCTTTGTTGTGGTGAATACGTACGATGTCCATGTTCTGCATTATCAATCTGTTTTTTGGTAGTGAAATAGAGATGCAATATTTAACAATTTCGTTCTGTCTCTTTTCTTTCCATTAAAAATGGTTGTTGACAGCGAATTTCATGGCGAACATTGATGCTCAGCCATATGTTCGGGCATCGATGGCAGAGCATGGACGAAACATGGACATGAGCGGTCTACATTAGCCATATGCTATGTCCGACATGATGTTCATACCAACTTCATGGCTAATGTAGACCCCCAGTAAGCACTATACTCAGTTTGGCGAATTTTGTGACCAATTTTTTTGTGGAACTCCAAAGTTTCTGAAAATCAGTGGACCTCTAAAACGGTGCTATCAGTATTTGGACAATAGCTAATTCAAAATTAATAATACCGGTTAGCTATATATGGCCATAATGTAGCTAAGAGTCGGCTTAACATATAATTTTTAACATTTTCTATAAAAAAAATTTTCGTGAGATTTTTGTTGCGAAAATTAAGAAAACATTTTTTTTGCATTTTTCAGAATAACTTACAGAGACTCGTAATTTCTTACTAACAATATTTGGCAAACTTATAGTTACGGTAGAGCTGAACAACTTTTTTTAACATCTCAATACAATCTGAACGTCTGTAAGCACCCTAATAGCTCACACAGACCACTTTTTACCTTAAATATGGAAGTTTTCCCTATTTTTTGATGCTAAAAAAATACTTTTTTTTTGAAAATAGTATAATCAAGTGAATACTTCTCTGTTGTGTTTCATTAACATTTTGTGCCAAGAAAAATAATCTTTTCCTGAATTTTTTTAATATAGGAAACAATAATAACAATTCACTTTTTTCAGCATAACTTACGGGGGCTCCAAACTTTTCATTTCCAATATTTGGCAAACAACAACAAACAATAAAAATAGGAAATACCAAAATCAGCAACATAAGAAGTGGAACAATAACAAGGAAAGTAAAAAAATTCTATAAAAATGTAGCCTAACAGTCAAACCTATGTCAGAGCGTTGAGCGTCGCGTAAGCAACAGGGTATATATTTACAGTACATTTTACCATAAAATATTTACTGTGAATGTACTGGAAATACGTACCCTGTTGCTTACGCGACGCTTAACGCTCTGATTTAGGTTGTGCAGTAACTGATAAAAAAATATTAAAATTTTTCACAAAAGCAGCACAGAAAAAATTATCTTCAAAAAATTTTCAAACAAAAGTTTGTCTAAAAATAAATTTCATTTTCAGTAAATGTTCTTTACCATTGATTATGTATTATAATATTATAATTGTTTGTTTGACTCTTATTTAGCATGGAAACACCAAGCAAACAGCAAGAAAAACTATGTCGTAAGAAACAACCACGATGACGACATACACACAAATAACAACAATAATGATAGCAAAAGGAATGCGATTGTACAAAGTTTGTTTTCTGAAGATTTTTGAGTGAATCAATTAGTTAATGTCGTTGAGTAATTCTCATTCATTTCTTAAAAGTCTTTAGATAAACATTCAGACTTGAACATATTTAACAAAGTGATATTTAATAAATGCCTAATGGATGATGATGATAATGACCTAGACAAAATTTTGTTTAATATATTATAAAAAGTCTAGTAAAAATTTTTGTTTGATTAAGTAAACTATTTTGTTTAATATTTGTTAGTATTTTTAGACTAATTGTTTTATAAATTGATACAAAAATATTGTTTCAAGTTTGTAGAAAGTCCAGTAAATCTTTTTGTTTGATTTAGTAAATTGTTTTGTTTACAATTTGTAAATATTTTTAGACAAATTGCTTTATAGAGTTAAACAATTTGTTCATTAAAAAAACACGTTTTTTTAATGAAATTGTTGTGATATTTTTGTCTAAATTTATAAATTTATTTTGTAGGTCCGTTCCTAGACAAAATATTTACTATTTCATTGAATTTCTTTACAGAAAATGAAATCTAGTTTTTTCTGTGTGTTTAGCTCTACCGTAAGTACAACTTTGCAAAATATTGTTAGTAAAAAATTACGAGTCCTGTTATTCTGAAAAAAGTGAACAAAAATGTTTTCTTTTATTTAAAAAAAAAGTGAACGAAAAAATATTTTTTTGCAATAAAATATTTATAAAATCTGTTTAGCGAACTCTTAGCTACATTACCACCAAGTTTGAATTATGTAGCTATTAGCAAAAACAGATAAAACCTTTTTTTGAGGGCTAGCTGATTTTCCAAAAGTTTGGAGGCCCCAAAAAAACAAATTGGTCACCGAATTCTGCAAACTGAGTATAGGTTTTTACTACCCAATGGTAGTGCAATCAAACCTATACTGTCAAGTCCGTGTGTTTTTTTGGACTGTTGCACTGTGTAATCTATATATATATATATATATATATATATATAATGGGTGATTTTATAAGAACTATCGGAAAGTAAAAAAAAAAAAAACACATAAAATTCAGAAAAATGCATGAAATATTTATTTGGATCGATAGTTGGGTCGATATAATTTAATGTTTGAAGATTAT